>JAHZMU010001379.1:0-111926 GCA_027743725.1 Rambutsinella grinnellia
GCTGACTTATATTGTCCTTTGACGTGCTCTGCCTCAGTTTACTTTGGAGACAAGAATGCTCTTAAGGGAAGCTTGATTGAGACGATGAGAGAGATTAAGCCGACAAAGTTCTTGGCGGTGCCCCGAGTGTGGGAAAAGATGTACGAGAAGATGCAAGACATTGGAAGACAGACCCATGGCATCAAGAAGGCTATTGCTACCTGGGCTAAAGCTAAGGGATTAGAATATAACATGAAGAGAATGAATGGAGTCGAAAATCCAGAAACTCTCGGCTTCAAGATCGCCAACAAATTGATTCTGTCAAAGATCAGAGATGCATTGGGATTGACTCGCTGCGACCTTCACTTGTCGGTAAATCATCAATAGTAATTTAAATTATATAACATTTAAGTTTTTTTGTTGAGTTAGAGTTACTTATTTGATTAATTTTGTTTCTACAGACTGAAGTTGACAAAGAAACTCAAGAGCCTCTCGATACGTTACTCCCCTTCACGAGAGACTGGATCCAAAAGAACGGTGACTGCACAGTAACCACAGTTCAAGACGTCTTGAGAGAAGTTTACGAGAAGAAAAATAAGAAGCTGATTGCAGCATTCGATGCTGGAGTCATCGCAGCTAACAAGAAAGCTGTTTCCCAAGCACAGAAGGTTCAAAAGTGGCATATTCTACCCAAGGACTTTTCCATTCCCGGAGGAGAATTCGGTAGGTCAAAAGTTCTATTAAGTTTGTGTTTATTTATTCAAGGAAGTTGTTTATTTTTGTATGAAAACTAACGTTTGCAATCTTTTTTGAATTACAGGTCCAACCCTTAAATTGAAGAGACCTACCGTAGTAGACAAATACCAAACTATCATCGACAAGCTCTACGAAGTATAAGATTTAGTAATTTAATCATAGTCGTAGTCGATCACTTTAAGTCCTCACGTTTACTATTATTAAATTAAGGTTATTTATATGAAAAAACGAAGATCTGTTTCGCACAAAGCAGTTGTGTTTTTTGAATATATTCTGTACTTAAACTATTTAAATATTCCAAGTAACGTATACCATCTAGTGAGCTGTATTTACTTTGTTCGCGAGGAGAGAGATTTTTTTGAGAAGAAAGTTTTGTGCTCGGATCTAGTTGGGGGAGCTGAGTCCGCAGTGATATTGTAGTCACATATTACTTCTAACTATTAATTGTAATTGTATTAAATCACTTTAAGAATTGTATTTTTCTTTTCGTCCTTTTTTTGTGCTATTGTAAAATATATTAATATATATCAAAGTGGATTGAGCAAGTTTTTGAATTTTCTGCGAATTTAAATGAAATATTATATGAGAATTGAATAAAATAAAAATAAAAGATGAAGATTATCGAGACCAAAGAGAAATTGATTGAGTTGTTGGTTATTTATTGGCGGAGGGAAATAGCATGAATGTTACTGTGGAAAAGGTTTGAGTAGGTTATTGTAGAATCATGGACATTGCTTTAGGATTGTAATGCAGATATCTCACTAGCTCCATCCATTCATCCATTAAATGACAATACTTTTACATGATCTCTACCAAGTTATGAATGCCCAACATATCTAATTAATCAGGAATCAACTTATCTAAATTACAAGTATCCAAACAATGTCAATTAGGAGAGCTCTAAACAAATACGGAAGTCATCTTTGGATATGTAGCGTAAAATGCATACATAAGGTTTTAAGAATTTAACTATAAATGGCTTGATTATTTAGTCCCCAAGGGTAGATTTACGAATGGGATTCGACGCTTTGCTAGTAGTTCAGATTCTAAAGATTCAGACTTATTCAATCGCGACAAGGACCCGAGTCTTGCTTGGGTGAAAAGTGGCAAAGTTTATGATAATGGTTTGTTATGATTTTAAAAGTAGTAAAATTCTAGAAATAAAAATGGACGTAAAATTCTCTAGGGCCTGATCAAATCCTACCAAGCACAACTCACTTAACTTGGCATGCTGATGGGGCGGTGAAATTTAGTAAATTGGGGGACCCCGGATGGAATCAAATCAAGCCCATTTCCGTCCCAACCCTGTTGCAAAATACAACGAATAGGGTGCCGGATCGCTTGGCTTTATCTGTGAAACGGGATGGTGAATGGGTGAAGTGGACTTATAGGTAATAATTACATAATTCATCCTTCTCACCGGCATATTTGAAATTGTGTTGAAATGTTTCAGTGACTATTTGGCTGATGTGAGAACAGTTGCTAAAGCTTTCATTGCTTTAGGACTGGAGCGCTTTCACTCTGTCTGTATTCTTGGGTTCAACTCGCCCGAGTGGCTAATCTCAGATTTAGCTGCGATATATGCGGGGTATGAAACAATTAGTTTAGACTATTTTCGATGATCAAAAATTGTAATTTTAGGGGATTTGCTGCGGGAATTTATCAAACAAACTCTTCCCAGGCGTGTGCCTACGTAGCCTCAGATAGCAAAGCTAATATCTTCGTCGTCGATGATGAAATCCAACTCAGGAAAGTTCTTAAGCGAAAGCATGAACTACCCCATCTAAGAGCAATCGTCCAGTATCTTGGAGAGCCTCACGAACCTGGCGTTTATAGTTGGAAAACGTTGATGAAAGTGGGCTCTATGCAACCCGACAGTATTTTGGATGAGCGTCTAAGGCAAATCGCAGTTAATCAGTGCTGCACCCTAATCTATACTTCCGGCACAACTGGTAACCCCAAAGGAGTTATGCTATCTCATGATAACGTAACATGGCTTGGGCAAACTAGTACTAGATATTTAAGCCCGGATGGCGAACACGTCGTTAGTTTCCTTCCCCTCAGCCATGTCGCATCTCAAATGGCTGATATCTATTCCGCTTTGACCTGTGGCGGCTCCGTTCATTGCGCTGACACGAATGCTTTGAGAGGATCACTCGTAGACACCATGCGGGAAGTAAATCCCACCAAGTTTGTCACTGTGCCTCGCGTCTATGAGAAATTTTACGAAAGGCTTCAAGAGATCGGGAGTGAAACTAAAGGTTTAAAGAAAGCAATTGCTACCTGGGCAAAAAATCAAGGCTTTGAATATAACATGAAGCTAATGAATGGCCACCCAGACCCCTCAACATTTCAATTCAGACTCGCCGATAAGATTGTCCTCTCCCAAATTAGAAAAGCATTAGGTCTTCATAAGTGTGATCTCAACTTATCCGGAGCGGCTCCTATTAGCATCGACATTCTGAAATATTTCATGTCACTAAATCTTCTCGTCACAGAAGCCTATGGAATGAGCGAAACCAGTGGACCTCATTCGATGGGCTTACCAGACGCGTTCAGACTAGGTTCCGTTGGAAGAGGGTTGGATGGTGTTGCTACGAAAATTGATAAGCCTGACGAAACTGGACAAGGTGAGGTGTGCATGGGCGGCAGACATATTTTCATGGGCTATATTAACCGGCCTGATAAGACCATTGCTGCTATTGATAAGGAAGGCTGGATTCATTCCGAAGATCTTGGGAAGCTCGATGAAGATGGTTATCTCTTCATCACTGGAAGACTGAAAGACATCATAATCACAGCCGGAGGGGAAAACGTTGCCCCGACCATTATCGAAGATAATATCAAAGTAGCTCTTCCCATCATTAGTCAGGCTATGGTGATCGGTGACCAGCGTAGGTTTCTATCCGTTCTTTTAACTATCAAGGTAAGTGGTCTAAAAATCGTTACGCTTTCAACTTTAACTCATATTTTTAATTTTTCGTCCATTTCTAGACTGACGTTGATCTAGACACTCAGGAACCCCTTGATACTCTACTTCCGGTTGTTAAAGAATGGATCACTAGAAGAACTGGTCTCAAACTCAATACTCTTCAAGAGGTCATAAGTGAACTTTACGAGAAGAGGAATTCACTCCTTATTGGAGTCATTGATGCTGGCATCGACGAAGCAAATAGTAACGCTATCTCCCAAGCCCAAGAGGTTCAGAAGTGGTACATTCTTCCCAAGGACTTTTCCATACCCGGGGGAGAAATCGGTACTTACTAGAGACAGCTAAGCTGATACCCTTTTAAAGAATTTATAAATTCTTAATTCCTTCTCGATTTTCTTTCAGGTCCTACTCTTAAATTAAAGAGGAACGTAGTCCACAAGAAATACAAGCCAATCATCGATAAGCTATATGATGTATAAACTAATAAAGTCAATCTCTATTTAATTCAAAAGCATTTTTGCAATGATTTGATAAGTTGAAGGAGGAAGTTGAAAAACTGCTTTTGTAATAGAGATACTTTTTAGTGATAGGTTTCATAACTAGAAGATGGTGTAAAGATAATTAGAATCGGATCTCCCTTACCCTCATCTCAAGTGGAATCTCTTCCAAGGTAAGTTAATCCTGAACCCCTTCATAAAATAATTTCATAATTAGAAGCATTTAGAGAAGGAAAATGATAAAGAGAGGAAGAATAGATTCATGCTATTAAATGCTCAAGTAAACTTTAAAAGAGAAAGGACTACTTTCTCCGCTTTCACTATTAAAGGGCAAAGTCCGTATTTATCCCACAGGTACATCATGGCATTAAAATACAACCCGGAGACTGTCAAGAATTATACGGTAAGTTTATCAAACAAGGGAATAGCTTGATTGATAATTAATTACTGATGTATAAAACTGGCAGGCTAAAGAACTCGTGGAGATAAGAAAGAATTTGGATAAGATGGAGGCAAGCTGGAAGTCCTTGTTCGCCAAGATACGAAATCTAAATGCCAAGGGGCAAGCCAATGAGGTAAGTTAGCATTCTTGGACAAAGTTTAGGGAATCCTTGACAAGCACGAATCATGAGTATGTATGAAATTATTTTTAGGCTAAAAAGATTGCAAAAGAAATGACCGAAATGCAGGTGCAAATAGAGCTCTACCGAGCTATTAGCATTAATTCAACCCATAAAAATGCTAATATTGTGGACCTCCATCAATTGACTATTAAGGGGGCCCTTCGTGTATTGGAGGAATTTCTAGAGGTAATAATAAATTGCCTAAATTATAAAGGAGTGGAAATTTTTTGAATTAATTGTAAGTAATGTTGTTTTTCAAAAAAATTTAGCTCAAACTTAACGAATTTCAAGAAGGAAATTCATCCAGCTCTACCCTCCATATTATAACAGGGCAAGGTAAACATAATAAAGACGGGAAGCCTGTATTAAGACCAGTTGTTGGCAATTATTTGTCGGAGAAAGGTTTAAGGTACGTTTGATAAGTAAATTTTACTTGGCATATTTTTAGCATAAAGGCTTCAATATTTATTTGTTTTATTTCCACAGACATTCACTCGCAAATGCCGGATGTTTTTATGTCCACTTGACCAAGACCAGTGCTCCAGCCATGCCGTAAAGGTATTTTTAAAGTAACAAATGAGTTTATATCAATGATTTTTTTTACAAGTATCGATCTTTTAATAAAATATTAAATACATGAAGCCATAAAAGTTTTAAACGTCGTTTAATTCCTTATAGTTATAGTATTAGTATTTCATATCTCTCACATTCATCATTAATCATCATTTCGTTTAACTTGGTAAATCAAACTAGAAATAAGCAAAGTCAAACATAAAAAAATTCACGAAGTAGTTCATACCACACAACAAAATCGGATTATTTAGTGCTCCACAATTCAATTTATTTTTCACTTGTAAAATCACATCCTCGACACAAGTTATTTGTCCTCTAAAACAAATGAATAAACTTCCCTCAATTCAAGTTAAATGAACTTTCTCTCTAATGTGGAACCCATAATCGCTCCTCTCTCCCAATCATAAATAGTAGAAAACAAGACCCACTCCTCTGCTTGGTTTATTGCATCCATCGATTTATTACAGAGACTGAGAATGGGAAAAGGAAATGAGTTAAAAATTCATCATCACCGTTAATGCGATTACTAGTGATGTGATGAGCTGGGGCATTTTTTGCCCATAAAGCCATTCAAATATTTTCCCTTTCCATAAAACATAAAATGAGATCAAAACACAAAATGTGGATTGGCTTGGTTCTGGTCAGCGAACTGTGTTAATGCCCTTCCCTTTTGATAATGACTGTGCATGTGCCCATGTCAAGCATTTCAATTTGACTTTGGAAACGATGAAGGTCCACCTTCCAAATAATTCCAACGTGTATGAAGTATTAACGGTGATAAAAGCCAAAGAGAAAATAATCGTTGCAAAAATATGCGATAATGAAATACATGCATGCCTTAATGTCCCCTGTAATGGCTCACGTTGCCCTGTTTTGTGTGTATGATGTCATGTCAGCACTTCTTTTTCATTCCCTTTCTCCCAAAATAATTGCCAATTTCGCATTTTTCCTCTACACAACACGTCCATCTCACTTCCGCCCGTGGACCACTAAACTAGACGCTGTAAAATGATAATCTATTTTTCTCCCTGCGCGAAAAAATATGATAACTTTTAAAGACAGGATGTGCCCCACTGCGAAAACCACTTTACGCTTCACCGACTTCCAACTTTGGAGCTGCATATTGCTCCAAAAAATGATTAAATAGTGGGTGGCTCTCTCACATAAACACAAGCTGGAGGAGATTCAGCTTTGATCTAGCTTTCTTCCCTTTAAACCATAAGACCTGAACTGGAAAAGGGAGGTCATCATTTCCGCTCCTGTTGACCATCTCCGAAAAAAGATGTTGATGGAGAGGTGAAAGGCACGGGGACATAAACGTTTGTCGTTGAGAGAGAGAAAGAGAGCCGCCCAATATTCCATATTATAAATGAGAGGGGAGCTAATATGATGATATTTTGTTTGTATGTCTCCCTGTCTCCCTCTATAAAACCCCACCGCTGCTAGGCTTTCTCTCCTCTCCATCTCTGGAAAAGCGGAGCTTGTGATAAGGGCCCCAACGATGGAAAAGCAAACGGAGTTGGGAAAAGCCGCAAGTTATTTATTTCATGATATGACCTCTCCTCCGTAAACTTTAAGGCTGAGATGAAAATAGCTTCCTTGCTTGGATGACATTTGATTGCTTCTTTTTCTCTCCCAATCTCCTTCTTCCTTTCTCTCGTATAAAATCTCCCGTTCCAATTTACCTGTGTCCTCCTTCTCATAAACGTCTTCTCTCATGCTGTGATTGCCTCGAGCACTTACTCTGCCTATGTATATGCTCCCCTTTCTTGATCATCATATTTCCTCTCGTTTCTTTTCTACTCTCTTTCTCCACATCGCTTAAAACATTGTGCCATTTTTATACTTCAACCCTTGTCGATACTTCATGAAAAGGGTCTTATCTCAAGACTAAAACCAACCCATTTATTATGCTACCTAAGCAAGCCAAAATAATCATCATCACAACATGATCTATTTTAATATCCTCATCTATCTAATAAGCCATCTTTGTCGTCTAGATAGGCATACTCTTATTAAACCTTAAAAGAAAGCTGGTCTCACACACAAAGATGTTTTTTCTCTCTCTAGAATCAAGTATTTTCTTGTGGGACCTTGTTCCCCCGCCTATGCGGTTCTCAACTTGTTCTTTCTATATGAGTGGACTAAATGAGAAAAAAATTCTCGCATTCTGCTCCAGCTACTTTAATTCAGCAAACATTGGGTACATGGCTTCTTTTTTATATTAGAAATAGGATCTCCCTCTCTTTCTCTTTCCCACTAACTACTTGAAACTGTCATGTATTATCTATTATGTAGCGAGTGAAAGCTCTGCCCGAGATGGAATGGTACACATATTGTGCCTAGAAAATAAAAGGAGGGAAAACACAGCTCTCGCAATCTGACTCCAATTTCACCAATTTTTTCTCTCTCTTTCTCTCCTCTTCGTTTCCCCTTCTCACTTTGGAGAGAGAAAAAATGGGTGAGTATAGGAGAGGGAAAGGATAAGGTGACATGATGACATGTGTGCCTTTCTCTCCGTACTCGTGGTTAAAAAGGGCTCCGGTGTAACAAGCTCTAGCCTCCGTTCCACTTCTCCATTTCCTCTTCACAGTTTGGCAATTGGCATTTGCCAAAGTTTAATCCTTGATGAGTTGGAGAAAGAGGGAGGTACATATTTTATATGAAATAATATTTACTCCGCTATTTCCTCCTTTATATACGGACACATGGCCTGCTTTTTGCGCAAAGGGGACCAAAGTTAAAAGTAGGACGGACTACCGATATCGATAAATGATACGTAGTTTGATTGCCTCACTTGAAAAACGGGAAAGTGGACATGTAAACAATGAAATGAATGATGACTTCAATAATAGAAGCAATTAAAGATCTTACCTTAAATTCATCTACAAGCACATGTGTGCTGAAACTTTTTGCCTTATTTTTTTTTCTCTTTTTTATACCGTTCTACTTTCATCTCACCCACTTTAGTTACATCTGGGAAAATAAAGAAACAGAAAAAGTTTTCATTAGATTTTTTATCTCCTGTTGAAACGGAACTCTAAAAAAAGGTTTGAAAAGTACCCATTATGGAAGTTCTAAGGCTATTTTTCTCTAAAGAATTAACGGTTGTTAAAAAGTTTTTTAAAGGGACGATCAACAAAGAATAAAAATTGTGATGGCAGGTGCCATTATTAGAGTCCAGGTAGGGGGAAGGTGGCGAGTATGAAAGGGTGAAAGGATTGATTTAACACGTGCAAGTTTTTATGAGCCATACAAGGCATTATTATGGAAAAAGTATTTCACTACCATCACTCTGTAATCCTCACAAATGGTCTTTGTAAAAGTGGGAAGGAGGAGATGATGAGGGAGAAAGAAGCTTTTTATATCACTTTACCTCTGTGAAAGCAATAATGCCCGATTTGCGTGTGCTCATCATCAACAAGGCACTTTAAGAGATACGAGCAGAATTGCTTTCTCCATTCGCTCCCTTTCTCTCTTTATAAATATGAGGTAGTTATTACTACCCGGATTCAATCATATTGGCTGTGGGTGTCTGATGATAGTCTTATCTTTAATAGTACTTGACGACAATATTTTTCCGGTATAACTTGCTTCTCATCATTATCATCTTAAAGACATCAGACCAGACACCATTACTCGTGAAGGATACCCTTTTATTTGCTGGCGTGCATGCATTTTATTTGCATGAATTCATTTCGCTTTTCCTCCCTACAAGAAATAAAATGACAGGGGAAAGATGATGAAAAAGGTGTAAACCAGCAGCTGCCAAGACCATCATTTCTTCTTCCCCTATTCGGTGCAAATGAAGAGTTTTATTTGATTTCTCACGGAGAAAGTTTAAGCGATTTTTTGAGAAATATATCTCAACATAATTCTTCAAAAATTGAAGGTGTCGATAATTAAAAGCTTTCTTAAATCAAAATTATTTGACGTTTCCAAAATCTACGAGTGCTTTGTCGTGAATTATTCTTTTTATTCTACGCATAATCTGAAATGAGATGAGAATGATGTGCGAACAACCATTCCAGACGTTTTCTCTTATGGCTTTAGGATAAGAACGTTTTCCCCTGTACTATTTTACCATCTTGAGTCATCACATTCCAACCATTTTCCATATAAAAAGCATAAAAATTGAATATGAACTTCTTGTCAATTCTCCCTTGTTTTTTACGCAGACATTTTTGAATAAACTTTTCCGTTGTCTTTGCACATTTCTTTTGGGAAGCCCTTATTTTACTAGTCGTAAATACGCAGCGATATCTGATGGAAGATAAAAATGTGAAATTGCATTTTTCTCTACTCTTGATATCTTGAATTAACTTCGAATATAAAAAAAATATTCCAAGCCCAACTCCAATCTTTTCGATTCTTGTCAATGGAAAGTAGTCCTTCCTGTCCCAAATAGACACTTTTCTCTGCATAATAATCTGGTGGGTTATCTTTTGATTTCCTCCCAATCAAAAAAGGAAAATAGGTGGCGGTGTTGGGTTCTTGAGCTTCCTAAAACATGTCAAATATTGACAATGACTGTTCCGGAATCTGGTTCATTTCGTAATGGCATTGTCTCCTTTCATATATTATCTTCCTGGAAGAGGGAAATATTGGAAGACCTTTTTCTTTTCCAGAGAAAAGATATTTCTTTTCCAGAGGAAAAATAACTGTCAATATATCGACGGATGTTTGTCATTTTCTGAGATATTAAAAAGGAGGAAGGAAGAGAGCCTTTTCACAACAGATATATATTTACACAGTTAATAGTTTTTTCCGCTCATCCTACACAAGTGTATTGGGTAGTCAATAAAATCCGGAGAAATACGTGATCCATCTTTTCCCCAAAAGAAAAGTGACTGTCACCCCCAAAATCTTAGTGAAGTTGGGGAGCTCATAAAAAGCAAGTTTGTTTCGGTTTATAGCCCTTGCCAGCGAGATTGGTCCCTGAACGCAGCTCCCACTTTTAATGTACGCATTCATGACAAGAAAAGGGAATGATGAGCGACCACCACTTCTCTCTCTCTCTCGGAAGAAAAGCTTTTGGAATTGCACAAGCTTGGCTCGAGGCGAACAGAATGGGACAAGTCTATCGTAAACTAATCTATTAAAAATTTATTCAACAGAGACGTCTCCAACATTAGAGATTTACAGAGCAGAAAAAATATGGATGACAGGAAAAACTCTGCTTAATTCCCCTTTTTAAGCGGATTCTCGGGTCTCTCTAGAAAGTCAGAATGTTCATTCTAATAATGGCTTAGTTAGCTTTTATAAAGACGAGCAAATTAAGAAGCTCTTAGAAATTCTGCAGACATCATCAAACTTTAAGTAGTTAAATATGCTTGGGACATCCTTAAAAAGATCAGAAACAGTCAAGAAGTTGATGACAAGGGTGGTTTTCATTCTTCAAGAATGAATGGTTTAAGCTGTCCATATTAATTTCATAAGTGGTCATATTAAAAAATTGAAGAATGATTGGTTTTTTTACTCATTTTTATTTTCAATACTTCCAAACAAAAGGGAAATGCAATGCGTCACCCAGCAAAGTAATAAACGTCAGATTCCCTCACCTTTCCATACTCCTTCAGCATCCTACAATTCAACAATTTTTGGCAATGAAAAACCTATAAGATTTAGATAGTCATTTATTACAACTCGCTAACCTTTCAACACTCTGATTAAATCCAAAAGGTCCGCAAACTATTGCCTTATGCTTACTCCCTTCTTCACCCGCTTCGGGAAATAGTTTCGTGATAAACTTTAACTTATCCACTGCCGGATAACCGTAAATTTCTCTTGGGTTCTCTGGCGCAAACTCGAGGACCCTTGGTGCATCCTTTTTCTTCAACATCTTATCCCTTTCTCTACCCTGGCCTGTGATTACCCCGCTTATATCTTCTTGATGCTTTTTAGCAATCACTTCAATCTCATCCCCCTTCCCATCCATCCCCCTCGAGACGACATACCTATATACCCTAGTCAATGAGTAGAAGTAATGGAACCACTTATATTTCTTGTCCAAATCCACCCACTCATCGTTCCATATCATATCCTCTCGGGTCTGAACGAAATGAAGGAGGAAAACGGAAGTCTTCGCAAGACATCCTTTCTTCTGAATATACTCTTGAATAATTCTGGTCATCACAGAAATTCCAGTGCCTCCGGCAAACAGCCACATAACGTCCATATTATTGATTAAGAAGCTGGGCTGGAAGTTGCCCATCGGGGGGCTCACGTACAACTCCACCCCCTTCAATAACCTCTTAAGTGGAAGGTAATGAAGCATAGCAGTAAAGTCACCATCTTTAAACTCCTTTATGATAAAATAGAGCGTTTGGATCTCTCCACTATCCTCCTCAAACTTTTTCTCGAATTCGTCCGGTAGGCAAATGGGAGTGTAGGGGCGCATCTCATCTAGAAAAAATAATTTCATTTTTATTTCCTCTCAAAATAACGAAAACTTTCGTAATTTTTCTTCCGAGAAAATGACAATTCACCCAAAATCCTAAGATTCACATAACATCCTATTGGACACCCAATGAATTGATGAACTCCGACGGAAATTCCGTATAACTTTACCCCGTCGGCTATGCTTGTTCTATTTTCAAAAAAGAAAAGTAATTCCAAGTAAAAATATCAAGTAAAATCTTAACAAGTCAATAACCTTTCTACTACTGATGCTTTAAACATAGTTTTGAGAGCGTAACTGCTAAGGAAAAAGTTATGGTCTTGTCGCCAATCCTTAATCGGTTTTGGGACGTAAGCTATTCGATAATAATCAACGTTAATTCGTTCTTCTTTAAATAACAACCCATTTTATACCTTTAAAAGACTTAGCAATTTTCAGCTGAAGAGTATTGTAATTTGATGAAAACCATCTGTACACTGAATCATCGACTACTCTCGTTTTCAAATCGAATCCTCCATACCAGACGTTCGGCGGATCCAAAAATTTTATAACGGTAACCTCAAATCCGCCAATGATCGAAATAGTCCAATCTGCTTCTACTGATTTCATGCTCGAAGGAAATGTGACCTAAGCGGATTTAGGGAAAGTAAATGATTTTTAAAGTAATTATTTAAACACGTGCTTTTTAATATCCTACCGTGTAAACATAATAGAATTCGTTCTGCTCGAATTTCGTTGTTGGTCTGAATTTTGCGAGTGGATGCTTAGCTGTAGAAAAAGGATTTGATGATTGAATGATTTTTGCTTAGGGAAAAATATTTGACCGAAATGATTACGTCGGAAAGCCCATTCCTTTAAAACCCGGAAAATATCAGAATGTGCTGGTGGCTCCCAAACAGTATGAGGATGTTCTTGAAAATCCGGTACTGTGCCTATTTGTAATCGGGGAAGTAGCTCATAAAAGACTACGTATGGATGTACCTATAAATGTTTGCATATTTTAATAATCCTGAGTCAATAATGTGGTTAAGCCCTTACAGCAACAAACATGTCAGTAGAGTCAAGGCCAGCACCTTGCATAACTAGATGGGCTCCTCCCGGATGTTTTTTCAAATAGCTCGTGACATCATAAACTCTTCCTTTGATGACCATCCAGCAATCATTTTGATATCTGTGCTTGTGAACTTCCGATAAACTTATAGATCTCCAGTCAACAGGCTCAGACTTTGTGAATCTTAATGCTTTCATGATTTTGTAATAGAATCGGGTAAATTCATAATGCTTGCCGACTTGTCTCACATGCTTTCTGTCGAATAATCTCGTCTTGCCAAAGTCCCATGCGAAGGGATTGCGATAATCAGATTTGATTACGAATTTATTCTTTTTATGCCCCTTTTGGATAAACATCTCGGTGTTTTTGTCCAGTTGGATGTGACCACTTAGTTCAGAGTTGATACTTTTGGAACGAGATTTTCGTCTTGTTCCGTGAACGGCTTGATACATGTTTGGCAGGTTCTCGATTCGCGTGTAGGTCCTTAATGTGGAAGAGATTAGTTTTCGCTTCTTCTTCTGAACCTCCATCAGTTCAATATCGTTTTGTCGGCGGATGTCATCAATTGCTGTGGTGAGACGGGTCCACTTGTCATGGTTGTCGTGAAGGTCGTAGTCCTTTCTGGACATGTGATGTGTTGCATATCTAATTTTAAAAAGGAGCTAATAGTTAATTTAAATAATACTTAAATTTCGTAAAAATGAATTGAACTTTTATTGCTTTCCCACCCAAATTCTGTCATCTTCGACACATACAGCTTGTGCAAGTCGTACATAAAAGAAATCATTTTTTCAGGAAGGACCCCGCCCAGGTTCGCTCTTTCCATGAAGGTCAGCAAGGTTGGGACATCCGTCACATCGTGAATGGAAAACAGTTTATTTGCCCTTTCTAAGTCCCTAATAATCGCGCCGAAGTGGCCGTACTGGGTGGATGGACGGAATATTTCATAGTAGAGGAATTTCGTATCGTTCCACATGCCCGTGATGTGCTGAAGTCGCTCGTAATAATCATCCGCTTTGAAGATCACGGTCCCAATGTCGGGCCGCTCTTCCTCGACGGTAAACCACATGGGCATCTTGACTCGAGTGGCAAGAGGTGAGCTAATTACAAATTTTAGATGACTGTGATGATCCCAATTAGCTATTTCAAGGAAAAAGTTAATAAGTTTAATCAGATCAAAGCCTAAACCATGCTCCTCATCTCATCTAATGGGAAAGCTGAAGTGGAAAAACAGTTTTATAATGCTCTTGACAACACCCTATTACTTTTTAATGCTGATTGCATAAACAATCCTAAAGTCGAGCGAGGTGACAGCCTTCAGTCTCCGGAAACAATTCAGCTTTTTATGTAAGCAAATTAACTGAGCAATTACTCATCTCTTTTCGAAAATGCGATGATGCTTATCGCAAATTTTAAGTGTAATTGTAATTGAATAGAAATACAGGCCTTACAATTAGATCAATTTTTGCAAAACTCGATCCTCCAATTACCGATGTAATCATGTCTGAAAAGGGTAAACAACTTATCAAGAAATCCTAAAAAATTTCCACTGTTTCAAGAGAAAACGCTGTCCATATACCATCCAATTATAAAACCTTTCATTTACGTCGCTTTTCCATCATTTGTTATCTTCAAAAGAAGCGTCGCAAATTACACTTTTGAAGATGATTAGCTATTAGGAAAAATTACAAGAAAAGTTAAAAGAAAAATGTATATTTAAAAGTTGCAAAAGGATGCAAAAGAAAAGAAAAACGATTGCAAAATATTGAAAAGGGTCCAAAACGCGAAACTTTTTATCCTGCGAAAGAAAAGTACGTAGCCAAAAGAATAAATAAATGTAGTAAGTAGATGTGAAATGGATATAGTTTAGATATTCATTTCGGTGATGATAATATTGGGTAAATACACAAAGGACAAGAAAGAAACTTAAAGTTGCAGTGAAGTGAGAGGGAGTCTAAAGACAACTTTTTGTTTCCTTTCTCCACTAGTAGCTCTTAAGCAGGAACTTTGTGAAGAAGAACTATCAAATCACACGATTGGAAAGGAATGATGTTGATAGTGATGAGAATGATGCCAAAACTCGCCATATTTGTATAACAAGAGGGAAACTGTAAAAGAAAGTAATGAGATGCAAAACTCGTAAAAGTTCCATTAGGTAATGACTGCGGTAATTTGGCCAAAAAGGTCTCACTTTTATCCTATAAGCTCGGAGTATATACCACTCTGACAATGAAGAAGACATCGGGAATGACTCTTTTTTCTCCTAAAGAAAGCTGCCCGTTTTCCCCCGCTAATAATAACGTACACAAGTGCCATTCTGTCTGGGGAAGAAGAGCGAACAAAATCCATTCAATTTGTTTCCCCAAAACTACTGTAATGGGTTGGGTGTGTGTAAGCTCTCATAGTCACTCTCTCCGATAGGAATCCCCAAGCTAATCCCAACTAAGAGCTCATCAAGAAACATGTAAATCTCGTCAACAAAGCCAAAAGAACAAATCTCGGATTAAATCCTGACAACTTTATCATTTTGCATCGTTACCCTTCCTATTAGTTTCTAGAGTGGAGGAGGGTGTGGATGGTAGTCAAACTGTGATAACTCCACACGATCAACATTGTGTTTCCGGGAGTTGATGCTCATCTTCAAAAACTTCTTGTACAAGTCACATATTTTATAGGCCTTTTATTTTCTTCTCTCGGAAAGAGAAAGAGCGAAAAGGGAATTGAGCTGGAGAATTATACTCTCTAATATCATCCTCTTCCCATTTCAATTCATGTTCTTGGTTAATTACTACTGAAAACTTTTTACTTCCTTTCCAACTGACTGAGCAATTCCAGTCTAATAATAAAAGCTGTGCTAGTTTTACAATTATGTCAATCATTCTCCTAACATGGGATGTCTTTATGCGAATATTCCCCTTTTAAGCAAGAGCTCTGGGGTAAGCCATTTTACTCTAATTTTTCAAATTGCTGGTTTAATCGCAACAAGGATAGTCGAGGGAAATTGCTAGCGAGGCAGAAATGCTTTCATAAACAATAACCAAAGGATGACTGGGTTTTACGAGTCAAATAAAGTAAGCAGGGCTTCAAATCATATAAAGAGGAAGGAATAATATGATAGTTTATGCGATAGTGATGAACAAATCAATTCTGATATGACATGTTTTATGCCACAGTGACAATATTAGCTTGAGCACTCAACTCTGATAGTAAAATGACAGTTGATTAGTCACAACTGCTGTTGTACATTTCAATCTTATCTTTTCGATAACGAATGATTGCAAAAATCAGATTCAATAATGCTCACGTCATTTTAAATGAGATGGAATTGATAAAGTGACATTAGTTTAATGGAGTCATCCATCTGATTACATGCAGTGTTATCGATTATGATTTGACAAAAAAGTATGCGGAAAGAAGATTTTTGGTGGAAATTAAAAAATTAATTTTGTAAAATGGCTGCAAGAAGACTTCACAATTTGATTTATATAACAATAGCAAATTGTTGCCTTTATATAGCTGTTGTTTCAGTGGCTATCGGGACAAACAAGTGGTTTATAGCTTCTGTTAAAGATAGACAAGTGACTGATCGTGGCAGCATCTCCGTCTCCGCTTCGTATGGCTTATTTGAAGGAAAAAAGACAAAAGACACTAGTTTCGGTGACCCGGAAGATCACATTCTGAAAAGTATTTTAGTTTAATCTATTATTTAATCTATTATTTTTTTAATTTTAATACAAAAATTGCAGTTGTCTGTGAGGGAACCAGAGGCTGCATGTTCAGTTGTGGCACAACAGCTAATAGAAGAAAAGTTGATATTCAATTACTGCTCGATGGTCTCGGAGCAAATGAATTGCTCTGCAATGCTGATGCTGAGGATGTTATCAATACGTCTAATTTTACCAGGAATAGTACCGGAATCCGAGCTGGTGAAGCAATTAATTTGAAATAAGTTTAGCATTTAAAGCTAAAACGGTTATTTTTAGATGGGGACAACATAGTCTTCATTAACTTTGGCCTTTACGTTGTGACAATAATGTTTCTCGGTCTGGGAATGATTTTCGCCGTTGTATCTGGCGTTCTAGCTTTATACAATACTTACAGAACGCCAATTCAACCAGTGCTTAGCGTTCTCGGTCTCTACATTTGGAACGGTCTTTCTGGTAAAAATTACTGAGATTTTCTACTCCCACTTGATTCATTTCTGGGAGAATTCATGGAATGGTTATTTACCAAGAAACTTTATTTTTGTCTCCTCCTCTCCAGCCGCGTTTGTTGTTCTCGGGATGATAATGTGGATAATTGAGTTTGCAACGCGACTTCGAAAAAATGCTGCAATTAGTGAGACGCTCAGTGGGGACCATGATTCGAGTGGAGGGGGATCTCTGGGTGTCTCCTTTTGGTGAGTTGCTATTTATACTTTCCCCTCCCTCTCGTTTTTTACTCGGAAAAAAGTCTCAGTGTTTAATTATCATCTTCCAGGATTCTCTTCCTTCCCATCATCTTCTCAGTAGCCAACCTCGCCCTTCTCAAGTATCGCTCGTGGAAGATTGTCAAGATGAATGAGAACAATGTTAAAGTGATGATGACAGGGAAAAATGAAAACGGTGATACTCTCCTCTTCTAAAAGAGGGGAAGCTACAGCTACTATTTATTATTTCTTTTCGCATCATCAGATATTAATGGCTTTTGTATATTGTCGGAAAATAGTCAACTTTTTAAAAATAAATAAAATTTAAGAATTACAGTATTTAGTTCCCGAAACCAACTGTTCAATTTCTAAATTATTAGTTGGGGTTTTCCCGGTATTTTATGCAAATTGGATTATTGAAGCAATTTTCCAATTATGTAGCCCATTCAGGGTGACCTTGCCTTGGCATGTGGCACACGCCAATTACTTCAAGGTGACCACATGCTACCTACGTGGAAACGACAGGTCAATGTGCAACTACTCCGCATAATTTTTAGCTATTAAAACAGCCGTGTCGCATGTGCCACTGTCGCATTCCTTAATGCCTTGTAATTAAGTGTGCAGTCAGCCGGAACTAGAAAGGGACACATGTCAAGGTTAGTGAGCCCTTCACAACTTAAACAAATATCTGAACCTTTAAGGAATGCAATCAACCAAATTACTATTTTTCTGTCTACATTGTTTCTACCTTCACCCAAAAATAATTTAGCTAGCTCATTTCATCCAAGGCTACAGCTGCCCTAATGTTTTCCGCATTAGACGAACATTGTATGTGATGAGATGGCGCAATCTTCAGACAACAGACATTTCCTAAGGCTAAGGAAGCCAATAAAGGACTAACGAAAATTACTCGTATTAGTTGGGAAATGTTGGAAGGTCTTTATAGCTTCTATTGTTTTCCCATTTCACCTGACATGAGAGATGGGTGGGGTTGGTGAATGCACAATATGCAGTTTTCTTCACCAGTTTATAAACATCCTCCTCGTGTTTCTCATCATAGACTGATTGACTTTCACTTTGCATACTAAAATTGACAATGGATCCCCTCCCCCTTTATAGCATTCCAGTCACATAGTTCAACCGCTATTAAAAAGCCTTTGGATGAAAGTCTCTTACATTTATCAAGCCAGCACGCTCCCTGAATGATGCTACTTCCCACACGAACAACGATCCCCTCCAGCATTTCTCTTCTCTTTTGTAGAGAAAATGAGATGAGACGATAATGACACAAAATCCCATATAAGTGGGATCCTAATCATTCCAGATTTTTTAAAAGAATAATAGCTATGCAAAAAGTTTCTTCTTAAGCTCAATTTATTTCACTGTATTACTTTTAAGCATCAACTTCCTTGAAAAGTGGAAACAATTTATAGCTTAAAAGAAGAAGTGTGTGGTAGACTGTTGATGTTGATGGGTTTAATTATTTTAGTTGACGAAACACATGTCCTCTCATCCCTTCTAGAGAAAAGGGAATGGAACAAAAGCTTTCACTTGATCTCTTTCTTGGCACGCAACTCAGATGACAGTGCCATCAACTGGATGTCGCCTCACAGTGATGAAGTTAAAAGCATTAAAGCTCTGCTTTATCAAAATACCAACCAACTCTTTGAGACAAAAACTACTTTCTTATAAGACACTTTTCCCTGTTTAATAAAACACAAAAGGAAAAAGTGTTTTCTTTCTCATCTCCAATTTCTCCCCCTTTTTTGAGGGAGAGAAAAAACGTCCTTTTCCAAAGAGCTATACCACTACTTTTTATCACTATCATCATATTGCAATCCTTGACTACTGATTTTTCTAATAAATGACTGATCATAATGGTGATGGTGATGATGATGGGGAAACTTGTGAAAACAGTTGGCTCCACGTGTCAGAAAACGTAGTGGGGAGCTTGGGATGCAGCTTCTCTTTTTTTACTTTTTCATTCAATGGATCAATGATTGCTTACTGATGACTATGCTCGAGTGATAGTGATGGTGCGTATTATTTATATACAAGCACGGGTGCAGACCACCCAAAAAAGTTACCGAATGCCGGTATTCTCCTTTATAACAAAATATCTTTTAATTAACACGCACCCATCCCAACTCCCCTCTTTGTCTAGTAGCATCACTCACTTCATACTTCATTTCTCCCCTTCAGAGGGTGATCGTTGTTGTTGACCACATTCATTTTCTCTTCGCTTCCTAGTATGTAATATGATTGCATTCGAGTGAAAATGACCACTTTCTCTCAAAGAGATGGTATTGAATAGCAGTTTGTGCAGAGATTGGATTGTGTGGAAAGGCTCAATTCAATTCCACATAATTTCCCTTTTTAGCTTTCAGCAGAAATTAATTTTGTAATGAAATGTTTGTCTAGACTTTAGACAGCTATTTTTATCTTTGTAAATATAATTGTTTACAATGCTAAATTAATTACTTTAAAAAATTAAATGGTGTAATCGTAGGATTTCTACAAGCTTATGCAATCTTGTGAACAAATATTATATTTATTTCTCAATTTCAAACTTTAACCTTGGCAGAGAACAGACTCTTGTCACTTCATTCCTTTCTCCACTTTGTTTAGCCCAGCTGCTCTCCTCTTTCCGTCACTCTTTCTCTTTCTCTTCTCAGCCCAAAGAAAATCCCCTTTTTAATATCCCACCGGACTCTAAACAGTTGAAATTCCAGGGTTTGAGTACATTTGCACAGGAAAGACATTACATTATACAATTCCCTTCGTAGTGTACATGTCACCAGCCAAAAAATATCTAACAAGAGTCACTCTTGTACTTGGATTAAATCCTAGCCAAGAAAAAAAAAGAGTCCGGACCTGGTGTCAACTTCTCCTGTCACTTGTTCAGTTTATATTTTTCTGGGAACGAGTGCTCATCTTCCCTCCTTACATTTCGCCGTCAGTTACACTCATGTCAGGGGCTAAAGTGTCTTCACAAGTGATAAAAAGGATTCCCTTTTGGAATTTGAGGCAAAAGATTAGCTAAACATTGATTTCTCCCAATTTGTTCCAATGGAATGGGATTAACATTAAATATGAATGTTGCGAATCTGCATATCTACATTTTCCCTCTAATCCTTCCATAATAAGTGGAGCTCTTGCACTCCCCCATAATTGTTGTGGTAGGTCCCCTGACATCTAATTTGAGAGGGAAATAGGAAATGCACACAACCCCAAAGGAGTTCATGACTTGACAAAAAGTACTCCAATGAGCACCATTTCTTTGCAAAAATCTTTATGAAAAGTCATACTTTTTCCTTCTCAAAGGAAAATAATACAAAAAAAGCTAAGAAATCTCCAACAAAAAAAAAGAGAAAAGGAAGTTTGTGGAAAAACGAGGAAACTCCTTCTCACATAACCATCCCATAAAAAGAAAGGAGGAAAAGTCTCGCAATACATTTCAAATTTCTTTCACTCCTTCTCGCTTTTCAAAAAGGGTCATGTATTCATCCGACTTTCAAGTCCGAGAAAAAATGAAACTGCCCTTATATTTCACACAGAAAGTGGAGAAATCACAATGAACTTTTTCTCGCCAAGAAAAAGTCATTGTAACTGGATATGTGTGGACTTGGATTATCTTTCTACCTTTAGATGTCAGAACAAAATTCTTTTATTTCTTACTGGATCATCAGTATTCCAACCGTTCTCTTTTACCTTTTTGATTCCCCATTTTATAATGGGCAAATATGTTCATATCATGATATTTTTTCGAAGTTAAGGCCGTCATGCAAAATTATTGCGAGACAACTTCCCCAATAAACGATGAGACTGGTTGTTTGTCTCTCTCCTATTCGAGAATGAGAGTTGGGTTGATGAAGTGAAAGTCCGTCAAAAAGAGATCAAGCCATGAAATAAAAAGGGAGAATACCTTAAACTTTCTCTTTAATGTTTGTTGTTTGTGGATAAAGAAAGAAGGCAGTTGTACGCAAGTTGAATCATGTTCACACCATATTGCACACATACATTTGCGAAAAACCAAAAAACTTTTTCCGTCTCCGCTCCACATTCTGGTAAGAAAAAAATAAGAGAGAAAAATCCTTTGAATTTTGTTAGCGAGAGAGAGTGATGATAGAAGTAGTCATTTTCCACAACGACATAATGACAAAAGCAATGGAGCTTACCTACATTAAGACGATATTACTTGTTCCCCTCGTATTGCTGTTGTTTGACCTTGTTTTCGTCTTGATGGATCATATCATGACTCCCTGACGTGACGATCATCTCCCTAATCATGGCCTGGTAAATAGGGCACAAACATGGCTGAGAGAGAAAGTTTGGTTGAAAATATTTTTTCTGCAAACTCCTTTCTCTTTTGCGCAAAAGCTATTGAAAATGCGAATATTTTTTATATAATCGGAGGGGCAAAAGGTTGTGGCTCATTAATTCCTTTCTCCCTTCCCATTGTTCCGCGATAAACCATTCGTTTCGGACGTGATGGAGGAACGGCGTTTTCTCCTCTAAAAACTTCGAGTGCCCTTAAGTGTATAATATTTGGGTGATCTCACTTCAATTTCTGCTATGTAATAAACTACACGTATTTTTAGCTTGCTCCCCTCATATTGCATACTTTTGGTGGATAGGAAATATTGGAAATGTCTCAATAAACTATGCTTATCAGAGTAGGCAGAAGGTTTCTGCACCTATTCTCTTGTGGCAATAATGTCATGTCGTCATACAAGTATAAACATGGTTATATTAAAAAATGAATAGGTACACGTATAGGTAGATAGGCCAACCACCCCATCTTCCTCCATCTCCTTCCTTTATGGTCTTTTCCTTCAGTGTCCCCGCTTTTTTTCATCCACCGCGACCTACAAAACGTCTTGATGAAGAGAAACAGTAAGGACCCTGCTCAAGTGGTTTCTGTTTCCTTTGACATGAGATAAGGGCCCTTTGTCAACGTCAACCTGGCTCCGGATTATGAATGTCTCTTTGAGATACGGAGGAAAAAACACACATGCCTGGACCCCATTCAAGAAAGGAGCGGGAGGGAAACAAGAATACTTGTTCTTCTCACCTTCTTCCCTTCACAAGCTTTATTCCAAGAGATATGCTATATTACTAGTCATCATCATTGCCTTTTGGATCATTTACCTTCCACTACATCAGAGGAAAATGTGACATTGTTCATACTACAAAGTTTTTTTCTCTCGCATCACTCGCTCCCACCCAGAATGGAGTTGATGGGAAATGTTTTTGAGACGATGAGATGCAGAGCTGCAAAAGTCTTAAGACTTGCTGGCCATTTTTCATATTCATTTAGTGGGAAGTGGGCGTATCCTCTTGAAGATGGTGGCCGTAAGCCTTATAAATGGTGACAAATTGGATGCTTTGGAAAAAGAGGCTGCCGAGGGGATCCAATACCAGGAAAAGCCAACGTGAATTTAAATTTTCTTACAAAACTCTAATGGTAAGGAAGAAATTTAATTCAGTGTGAGTAACACGTGTGTGTATATCGTATCAAAATAGAGTTGTAATAAATCAGCCATTAAATCTTTTCATGCTGAGTTATGGCCTAGTTCACCTTGATCTTGAACCCAAAACCGAGACAAATAATGGGAGGTAAGAGTTAAGGTTCGATTTGCACTTTAAAATGGACCTTGTCTTGTCCCAGAATAAAATTTACGTTTACAAAAATGTGTAACAAATTCTTTCCTTGAAATTCCAACCAAGTTTACTTTTTCTCGCGTCACACATCCAACTCCATAATCAGATTTGGTGAGAAAACTGATAAATGATAGAATAAAGAAGGGGATCTATTAGTCTGTATTAAGGAAGTTGGGAGGGCCACCCGCCTTAGAAATTGAGGCGGCTCCTCTCATATCACATCTTATCCCCTCCGATGTAACGTGACTGGAATTTTTAAGAATGTCTTTTATTCTTTTTTTTCTCTTCCAAAGTCCAAAACTTTCTCCCTCCTCTCATTTCCATCGTCATATTCGAGGGAGAAAAGGGGAGAGAAAAAATTCATACATATTTCATTTCATGTGGCAGTCGCAAACACCAATATCCCCATCATCAACATCCACCTTCGGAGCTCCAAGTTTATTCCAGGTAATCCTGAAAAAGAGCAGTGGCAAAGTACTTATGGAGAAAGTATATGAAGAATATATCAGATAGAAGAAGGCAGAGACTGGTCATTCCTTTATTGGGTATGGTCCCTGCGGTCGTCGAAAACATTTCTTCCCAGTTATCACCTCCCTTTCGGGACATTATTTCCATGAAACATGAGACCACATCTGAAAAACTCTCGCTCTCCAGCTGAGTTAACAAACGCAAGTGAAATTGGATGCAAACTCAGATTCTTTTTCCTTGCAACTCCCTACAGCTGCGGTCATTAGTCCATATGTGGACGATCCACTCTTCAAAAAACTTTTGGCTGGACTACATGAATAGATTTCTCTCTACAAAAAAAGGAATTTCTTCTTCCAATAAAAAAAGAAGTAATATTTTTGACTCTCAGGTTTGTTGGAGCACGTGTGCCGACAAAAAGAACTTTTTTTTTCTCGCAATAATAAAATAGATCGGTATTAAAAGGAGGAAAGTGTGGAAAAGTGGCGTCCTTCCTCTCCCTCTCAAATTCTCAAAAATGTTCCTCAGGGAAAAGAAAGTGAGCGAGCTCCTTAAACACATCGAGATTTCTCAACTCCTGATTCATAATTTTTCTCATATGATATCATCATGATAATAATGATGTTATTTTCAACCCTCGTATATATAAAAGTTGAAGCGCATATTTTCAAAGAGATGTATGAGCTATATGGGATTTTTTATATGTGAAAGCAGGCCAATGTGTGTACCCCGGTGCTCGTCATTTTTCTCCTCTCTCTACGTTTTGCTTGAAGAGATTTTTGTTGGTTGGTTGGTTTCGTGGTGGTGATGATATGATATGATGATGATATTAGAGTACGCTACACTGCCTCGTTGGGTGTTCGAGGTGGCGCATTACTTACAACGAGGACGGCGCTCCTGAGTGATGATCTCCAAGCTCCGCGATGATAAATATTCTTGACAAATTTCTCCGCTCGGCAAGTGAACCAAAAAAGGGAAAAAGTACAAGGTTCAGTTGGGAGAAAAAATCTTGCCATAATATGGATATGTGCAAGGTAGAAAGAAGACATTCTCGAGATGACTACCTTTACAGTATAGTTGAGCCTTTTTTAACTTAAACTTTCCCTTGGCTCACTTATGTCGTTGTGAATCTAGGAGAGGGAACTTGATATAAAATAAAGTGCTTCTAGCATCCCACAACCAACTCAATTTTTTCTCCTTGAAAAGAAAAACTTGTACAATTTGAGTAAGAAAAAAAAGCATACATTTTGGCAGATTTTTCTCGTCTCGAGACAAGCTCCACTCATTTCTATCCTTATAACACCTTTATAGGACGTCATAGGAAGAAGGGACATGAAGAGTAATGTCAGATGAGGGATTTCAAAGAGATTTCCTCTCACTCTCTCCCCTCACCAGCCACTGTAATCATCACAGTCCCACAATTTCTTTTAGCCTAGTGGGCCAACCTGATGGTAAGGGAAGGAATTTATGCAAACTTTGATTCCCTTCTATAATCGAGTATGAAGCTAGTTTCACTTTTTTTACCCCGGGATTCTACTCTATATAAGGTGGGAATAAACGACTCAACTTTTATTGTCACCACTTATCACTTCACCCACATCTTTCTCCTTGTCACAGAATTTCTTCTCTCTTTTTCCTGGTGAAAATAAAATTATTTGTTCTCCTCCTTTTCTCCACACGTTTCAAGATGATTGAGTGATTTGTGTTGCGGGGAGAGTGCTTTAGCATGCCGCAAACCAAACCTTATTGTGTCGCTTTACTTGCTTTCTCATTTTTCTAGACTGCTTTCTCCACAAAAATAGAAAAGATTGAGACTCTTGATATCTCTCATATACTTAAAAACCTTGTCCATTTCCTTCCACTGAATATCCTTATAAAGGTAGGTAAAGGAAGAGAAGAGATTTTACTCATTTCAATCCCCGCTACACTTTTAGGAGAAAATCTCATCTGAAAACTTACGTTTAGAAGTTGACTCCGCAAACTTTTTAAGGAGAAAGCTAACATATTATGAAAATAAACACTACATTGTTGTTGATATTGTTATGCTTGTTTGTGGCTCGAGTGGGGTACAGATACGCTGAAAAGAGTAAACAAGAGGGAGAGAAAGGATACAACCACTTTATCTAAAATCGGGAGAAAGTGGTTTGAGAGTAACTAAAACAAACGATAAAAATGCATCCCCTGTTTACTTAAACTTTTTTCACTAAAACTTTTTTTTTCCCTGGAATAAACGCACTTTGTACTGATAATAGTTTAATATTTAGAGGAGAAAGTAGAAAAACGAGGGCAAAAATTACTTTGGGGTTTATTATGCATCCTGTGCAGAGAATATTGTTGGATGCACAAAGTTTATTGGAACTGGAGCTGGCACGGTTCAAATTACTTGGTAAATGATCAGAGATAACCTTGATATTAATCTCATTAGACAATTGAGCTATAAACTATTTTTGAATTATTTACTTGTTGTTCTACTTGCTAGTTATGCACCTGTGGTCTCATCAATGTTTTATATTATGTTCTTTATGCAGACAACTTTACCCTTGAGTTTAATATCGGGCAACGGTTTTTGTCCATTCAATTTGCTGCACATTCTGCAATTTTTACTGGACACTCTTTTATGCAATGAACAACAGACTTATCGAACTAGCTTTGATTTCACCAAAAGCCCTAGTTTATTCTTCATTTCTTGAAAATTGGGATAATATTCTAGCCAAAAGTTCGTGGCTTAATAATGAACACGGATACTTCGTGCCTTGTGTTCCAAAGCATCTCCTTTCGTTGAACAATTTAAACAGAAAATTAAATTTTGTCTCGGTTCCTGAAAGAAGCTTCAGCTCTCTTACTGGGCATCGACACTTTCTAGCCTGGAAGGAGAGAAAATATGTTTTATTTATATTAAGTACCCAAAAGTGAGTGGAACTAGGTAGCCTTTTCATTATTACTGGCTATTTCATCTCTTAAGAAATGGCGAGGTAGACAGCCACAGCCCATGATAGTCCTAATGACGATTACGAGGATGATCTTGAAGTGAACTAGTTTGCCGTCTTGTTGCCAACTTTGTTTTTCTCGGATAATTCTCAACTTCTTGGTGCCACCAACTTTTCCCTAGAAGAAAAAAGTCTGTTTACTTCCACGTTGGAAAACAGGAGGTGCGCCTTAGTCGTTATTACAATGCAAAAAATATATAGGAGTGGAGTTTCCTTTTTTTGAAAAAAAGTTGGCAAATTTTTGTGTAATCACCATCATCCTACTCTGTTGACTCTGGAGTTGTTGTGCTTATCCAATAACAAAATATCCTTCAGTGCCATTAACACTCATTCTACTCTACACAAGTTCATCTCTAGAAATAGTTGAGAGAATTCCCTGGAAAGTCTCATCTAAACTTGGAGCTCTAACCTCTTCCTCATCTCATCCTGAAGAGTTTTCTCTTTTCGGAAAGGAAGTAGAGAAAAAAGTTCAATGACAGCGAGCAAAAAGAAGATGTATACACACCTTATTTATCCAGAGATGTTCGGATCCCAAAGTCTGAAACATTTTGGAGTAGAAGGGAAATGGTGCTGAATGTTTAGTGAACTACTCGCTTTAGATTCGCGTGATGGGAGCATATGTTTACTGGTTTAATTTGTTGATTTGCTGTTGCAGCAGTGCCTTTTGACTCGGCTTGATTGCCTGTCTTCATTCTCATTAAGGACAATTAGATCATCTCAAGAGATCAAGTAACTACCGACTTTTTTTCTCCTCTGCCATCCACTTTCCTCATTCTGTCATTTCCCTCTTGCCAATTTCTTTTTCTCTCGTGAAAGGAAAGTAATGTTTTTTTTTTTGCGCCAGAGAAAGGGAAAACACTAGTTAATACATTTGTTTTTTTCTTTCCCAATGACATAAATGGGAGTAGGACATATCAACATCCACAGATGGAAGGACACGATACCCGATAAAACAGTTGGGGAAATGGATGCCTTGAATTTTGATGAGGACTTTAGTTAACAAACCATGAAAAATGTTTTCTCAACTTATCTCACTTACTCTACTTGTATAAGCTTAAATTAATGAGTTTACTGTTGAAAATGTGGAGAGTGCAGATGTGTGTCAAAAATTTTCCAAATTAAATTTAGACTTGGTCAGTATTCCAGGTCATTACTGGAGAGAGAAAAAATTGACCATCTGTATTTGGATTGATGATCAAAAGTGGAAACGTTTTCACATTTCTTCAATCTATTTACTTTTTTGGTAGAAAAAAGTCTGTTGGCTTTTGAGAAAACTCTAAAATTCAATTAATATCGACCACACAACGTAAACAATTCTCACACGCACTTTTCGCCTGGCAAAAAGTCGAAACGATTTTAGAGTGGAAGGAAGCTGATGATGCTGATGATGAGGAAGCCATTTAAAGATGAAATTTGAGAGGCTTAGCATCCTCCTTGGAAAAGCAGAAATATCTAGGATTTTAAGCGTGCCTCTGCGATTTCCGGAGAATGAGTGAACTGTCCATGTTGAGCTCATCCTTTCCATTACGGTCTATGCAATTTGAGGGCTTTGCTCTAGATAGTTGTGTTCGCCTCCTCCTCCAGAGACCATAAAGATAATAAATCGGTTTGAAGCATGTTGGTGATAAATGGGAAGAATGTGCTTCTGTGCTTCGAAACTCTTTCCTTTCTGGAAATCCAAGAGTATAGGAACGCGTTCACTGAACTTTTTAATCGGAGTTGGTGTAGAAGAGCTGCGAGCATAGAAAAAAGACACTATCATTTCCCATATCCACCTCCTCCTCCTTGCCAGACTATTTTTTATAGAGAAAGTAGCCATTTATTTGTTTGAATTGTGTGTTTGTGTCCATCTCGGAGTAAACTTAGCAAGTTTTAACTTTTATGATTGCTTTATACACGCGGAATTACTCTTTGCCGTGATTATTATGCAATGAGTGGAGCCATACTAGCCAGTTAACTAGAATAATAGGAGCTCCCACTTTCTCTCTTTCTCCCTCTCTCTTGTGGATAAAAAGCTACGAACGTTTTTTACGTGACCATCTGTCTCTGAACGGGAGAGGAAGTGAGTTCTACCAAAGACTAACTTGCGCTCTGGATATTATGCAGAATAAATTTTAAAATTCATGCTCATCCACTCCCGTTTTCCAGTGCCTCCAGCACTGCGTGAATGAGTTCCGCACAGAGAAATTTCTAGTGTGCAGCTGTGTTTTTCACATTCATTACGCTGATAACTTCTCCCTTCAAAAAAATTCAGACTAATAATGACTTGGAAGTAGGAGGTAGCTTTACGTATCAATATCTCAATACTCCCCAGATGTTGACACTCGTGATAATTCAAAAGCAAAGAGGTACAAAGTGGGGTAACTTTCTCTCTGAACAACTTCTCACTTGCTACTCCATTAACGAGAAAAGTTTAAGTGTTTCCATTACGAAGCCAGTTGCTCCAGGGCTTTCCCCAAATATTGACATCGTTAACGGGGAAAAGTGAAATAGGTGGGGGCAAACCCTGCATCTAAAGGAGGGAGCCCTGCATTCATATGATAATGTTACTGATGATCCCTTGCCTTCCCTGATTACAACAATATGTGGTGATGTTCCCTTGCAGAAATGCCTACTTGCAAAAGGTAAAGTGTGGCTCAGATAATATGAGAAAGTTTGTAGCTCTCTCACTCTAAAGTAGAGTGAATTCATTTGGGTTTTAGCTCACAGCGAAATATTTAAATCAGTTGGCAAATGTGAGGGAAAAGATCACGTTCAGTCGTTTCCACTACTTCCACATGTGTTGTATACGTGTGTGAGAGTGTACTACAATCACACAATTTTACCGAGGAGCAAACTTGTTAGATCTGTTTTCCCCGGCGTGATGATAATAATCAGGAGAGGAAAACAGAGTTGCTCTCTGGAACAGGTTGAGTAAGAGCGACTAGTTTAATGATATATGATATATTTTATAGAGATGATACTTGTCGGCTTTCTGAAGGGGAATTTTTATAGGCGTTCGTTATATTTTTGGCGTTTCGAAACGACTATGACGGGAGAAAGGGTTCCAGTGTGAGTACAGATGTTTCAGGTTCCACGTTTGAAGGAAAGAAAGGGAGAGAAAAAAGTTTGAATAAATTCGTAGCTTTCGGTTCGGTTCTTTCTAGTTGGATATGCCTGTCCATCTGTGGAAAGTCTGAAGAGAAATAGAAAGAAGAGCGAGCACACACGGCATGAAAGTGAAAGTCAACTTGTAAAACAAACTGATACTGTGTCTCCACATACCTGACAAGTTTGGCAGGACTAGGACAGGAATCGCGGTGTTTCTGCCCTCTTTAACTGTAATATTAGATAAGTCAAAGGTAGGTATGAAAATCATCTACTCTCTTTAGCTATAGAGTTGTAGGGAAACATGTGGTGTTGGAGAAAGTGTGTCGAGTAAGCGCATGCTAAAATAGGTAAATCCAAAGTGGTCCAGAATTCACGAGAATTATGATTAAAATCATGTTAAGCAATTGTCGAATGGGCTTAATGAACTTTAACATTTGATTATTCAGATTTGATAGCTAATAACTTTTAGCTCTGGTTTAATAACTATATCAAGACTAAATTGCACCGATGCCAATACTGGAACTGAAAAGGTATCTATATTAATTTATTTCCTGCCCAGATCCCAAATAACTTATATTGGAGTCAAGCATCCCCATTTCCTTTCTGAACTTTCAGCTTTTCTCCACCCCCTTCCTAATCAATAAGGATTAATGACTTGAAGATGGCTACGATAATGAGCTAATACGATATACATCTCTTATTACAAGCGCAAAGGTTTAATTACCAAACTATTTCTTATTAGTGCTTAGGAAAATTCTAAGCCCAAAACGGAATTCCCTTCTACATCTAATGTCAACTCTGTCAAAGGGTGGGCGGAATGGAAATAGAGAAGCCGCATAAGATTTTCTTTTAATAATATTTCCCCCAGTGACAAGTCCATACCCTTGGCGCCCTTTCTCTGCACTCCCACTAATGTAGCAAAGTCGTTGATTACACCAAAAGATGAAACAAGAGCCAATTGAATCCCCAACTTTCTATTCCTCTGACTTCTCCCAAGCTTAGTGGCCTTTGAAGACTCATTTAATGAGCTCTGCTATTCCTTTCTCCCACAAGTATTCAAAACAAAGTGGAGTTATATAGATATGAAGTGAAGCTTTATATATGCGAAAAAATTCTGAAGAAAGCATATTACCCCCTCCGTATCAAGACTGCCACTCCAGGATTTTCTTTTTGCACTTTCTCTTGATCTCATGATGAACGATGAAGGTAATACTGATTTGATTCGGAGTGATGATGATGCAAAAAATTACTCTTTGCAAGGTCTTCCCATATCTCTCTCTGAATAGAGCGGACTTGTTCCATCACTCTGAAAGTTAAGTAGATAGAAAGGAGGTTATTGGTTGGCGGTGTTCCTCATGATGAAGGTGTCACATGGAATATCCATCCTTAATATTGGATTTCACACGTGAACCGTTAACAATCCCTTTAATACGTTCTTCTCCTTTTCTTCTAGTCCAAAAGGCTTAACTATTTTTTCTCCTTTCCTCTCTCTCCAGCTCCTCCGCAAGAGAGAGGAGTCGCTTTGCTTAAAGTTGTTGAACCTCTTGGATCTAACACACAGCCTTTCACTAAAAAAAACTCAAATAGGAGCTACTCGAGTGAGTGTGAAATGACTCTGTGATTGTGAGTCCAATCAATCACTGATGGCCCATGCAATCCATCGAGAGAAGAGAAAGGAATAAATGGATAAAATGCGAAATGAAAGATGGGAAAGCTTACTTAAGCTCTTCTCACGGAGAATAAAGAGAGAAAAGACACTAGTCCTTATAAAAATGTATACTGATGTATGTCTTTTTCTTTGCTACCCACGATTTTTCCTAGTCGGTCAACTAACAAGATCATGAAGGGGCAAAATGGGCAGAAAAAATGGTGTACAAGACCACTAAGACTTCATTCATATGTATCTGGTGTGGCCTTATGTGCACTTTTCCCATTTCCTCCCCGCTCCCATATCCCTTATGAATGAGTTGGAGAAGGACTAAAGTTGGCATAAGATGTATGAGCTCATATCAAAGTAAGAATTGTGTTTAGATGAGAAGACATGACTCAAAAGCTAAGAGCCAGCGGGAGCCCTTATTTCATCATTGTTATGTAAGTAGGAGTCACTCACATTTTCCCCTCTGTAGTCCTCATTTTTTCAGTTTCTTAGAAGGCTCACATCATACCAAAGTCCACCCCCGGTTTTTACAATGGTAACGCATCAGCTCTTTCTCTTCTATTAACTCTTATGCATTTTTTGGACAGGCTTTGTTCTGCAAATAACTGTAAGAAGAGATGTACAGTTGTACTGTGTACAAAAGGAAAGAGGAATTTTTGCAGGGCAACAAGGGACTCGACTGTGTCCAGATGGAGAGAAAGTGGAGACAGGAGCTGGTCGTAGTTGGATGTGCAAAAGCATGTTGGTAGCATTTGGTCTCACAAGAACAAAGTAGGAAAGAGGGAAGCATTCCTTTTCTCCCCTACCCGCTCCTATGCTTGGAAAAGAGAGAGAAGAGCAGGCTGAGGGAGAACGAGACTTTTCCTCATTTCTCCACGTTTTCACAGCCAGTCAGCCATTCGCTTTCGCCAGAGTAGCACATGATCAAGCAAGGGGAATTTTTCATTATTAAATTACTTTCTCTTTCTTGCTCGAAACACGACAGCCCGTACATGGGAAACAACAACAGCCACAGTTAGACTCTAGAGTGTTGTCTCGTTACCTTGTTGGGAGTAAGATATACCCTAACCGATTGCTCTGTGGCGGTTCTCACCACACATGAAGATTCAATTAAAGCATTTTATTAGAATGTATTTGCCAGTTAATTCTTTTCAGTCGTGTTCAAAGTGAATTTACACTTGTGAGATTTAAAAGGGAAAAAAGTGCACAGTCCATAAAATATCATAATACTAAAGGCAAGACGTGGCCGACCTTGATTGATTCGAAAAAGGTTATTGGGAAGGCCGGCACTAATTTTTACACAAAATGCTTTGGACAGTCACGGCCGAGTGAGTTAACTAGGACAGAAACAAAATACTGTTGTTATTCTCCGAGTGTGACTACAAACTTGTCAAGAGGATTTGCTAATTCTGTTACACTTTCACTGAAATGAGTTCTCCGTATTCGAAATAGCTCGTGTATAACAATTCGAGGGAGTGAAAGCAGATCTTGTTTTAAAAACAGAAATAAAATTCCAAAAGAGAAGAGAGAGAGAAGTGACTGTGTTCCAAAACTGGTTCAAAAGCATAAAGTGGATGAATGTGAAATAAAAAGTGAGCATTTTTTCTCGCTCCATCTTCGTCTTGCATTACATTATATGGAAATGCAACAACTCGAGTAAAAGGAGCTTCTTTTAACGGCTCGCAGAGAGAGACAATCCTCTCTCTCCATTTTTATATTCGAAAGTGAATTCCAACGAATTTTTATTATTGCCAGTGGGAATGAAAGTGGAGAAGAAGTAATGTCGTCTCCAATCCACTCTTCATTACATGCAACATTTCCAGCAGAAACTATTTCAGAAGATTCAGAGATCGGGATGGAGCATAGGGACAAGTAGAGAAACGTGGTGGCAGTGGAGAAAAAAGTGGTGGTGGCGATGTCGCTGTAACTTTGAGCCCTTGCAGGCATCTCTATAGATTCCTACTGCATTATTACCATTAGGATATAAAGAAATTTTTTGCTCTTTCTCACTCTCTCGCTCTCCGAACTCATAATCTTATATAGGTGGGCTCATCATTAGTCCAACAATGGAAGAAATTCCTTTGGTATTTCCACCCAAAATAGGGAGAAACTTATAGCTCTCGGTTATTTTGTGCAAGTTCATTTTCTCTCCCAAGTTATTGCATTTTCTGTGGAATCTCCCCCGGAAAGAAACTTCATTTGGGAGAACGTGTAACAAGTGTGATTGGACTGCTGGACTCCCCCAAAACTCAGATATTCCGCTGGCGATTCATACCCAATCCAATATATTATTCAAGTTCTAGGAGAGGAAAAAATATTGACTTGGTTTTACTCTGTGGGAAAGAAAAACGTGTGGAACAAGTAAGTGGACCGTATTTGCGTATATTTCACCTCATTTCTTCGATCGGTATCCATATCTCGTAATAAATGAAGACAAGTTGACAACTCCTCCGTGAACAAATAACATCCAATCTAATTTTTATGGGGGGAGCGTGCAATCTCATTATATAGCCGTTTGTGAATGTGCACTTTAGCCTGTTTCTCAGACACAATAACTTTTTTTTGTAAGCTGAGAAGAGCACAACAAAACAGTATTTTTTGGTATTGAAAGGGGATAAATATATTCGCCAAATGCTATTGTACTTTTTAGGAAGCAAGTCCAGTCCTAACAAGGATCAAGAAGAGTAAGTTTGCTCTTGTAAGGCTTTTATTTGCTGATCTTCGCATGAGATTTCAATTCCGTTTTTCCAAACCTCTTTCTCTCCTTCCACGAACAAAACGAGTGAAACTGATCATCCTGTTTTGGGAGAACCTCAGTGGATTTCTCATATATATAGATTCAGAGCAAAGATTGGAATTCGAATCGTTTCTCTCTCATTCCCAATCCATATTCTAACAGCATAGAGCTCAAGTCAGCAGCTTTTTTCCTCTTCCAAAAAGTCGCTCCCAATTCTTGTTCCTTTTTCCAATTTACTCTTTGTCAGATAGGTCAGTGTACTGTCTGTTCGAAAGAGTTCAATATTTTTCTAGATGAAACCTGACGATATATAGTCTCTCTCCGAGTGAATTGATAATGGAAGTAAAAAGCTCTCACTTTTCCCTTTCTCTACTCTTTATACTCTAGTAAATTTTTTCGCAAGTAGAATGAGAGAGAGAGGATGAGGGAGATGAACGAGATGAGATTTACTTAAGTCACCTAAATACGCTCTACTCATCTTACTAAGTGCGTATTTAGTAGGACGCGGAGTGTGGGTATGTGATGGGCCAGCAGTTACCACTCTTGATCCTCCCAAGTACGCTACTTTACCGGAGGAAAAAGCTCCTTACACCGACTATGCATACCATTAACACACTCCAAACTGCTGAGCTGAACTGAAAAAGTAGGGGATTCTTTTTTTTACCCACACCGGGAAATGAGGTCTTTGCAGAGGGAATATGCAGTCATGTGGTTGTAAGCAGATTAAAATCTTTTTACTGCTATGCAGATATAAAGAACTGAAGGAATTACATCCTATCTAGCAATCTACAACGCCTATTTAATGTAATAATAATAATATGTACATCAGGGACAAAGTCTATTATTGCCCATTCAACAATTTACCCACTTGGCTCCTCTCACTTGCGCCCAATTCTAGCCAAAATTATTACACAGTCTAGCCACAATCCTACATGCGATTAGCTCACAAGCTAGGATTGAACCGATGGAACGTTGATGATAGGATTGGATGAAACTGCAATCGTATTAATATCCACTCGTGTTGTTTCCTATAATGCCCTCATTCCACATTTTCACGGAGCTCAGCGCTTTTATACTTTCCGCTAATTTATCCACTCTCGTTATCTGCCGAGTTGGAAAGTGATCTTCAAGAATCGACCTCTTTTATGGATCAACCTCAAAACCTGTCGATTTCAAAGGCAATAGACCTTTCCATTGATGATGACAAAATTAGTTTTGTCCATTTTTCTCTTCCTGGAATAAAAAAAGTCAAATAAATTGCCTATCTTTTCTATCTAATAATTATCTCCGCTCCACTTATACTTTGACCTAACAAGATGACTTTTACTAATGTAAATTATGATGGGTTGAGTGAGCATATGGGTGACAAGGATGGGATTGAGCAATGCAATCTTTCTTCCTCGTTTGATCTTTGTAGAAATATTGCTCCTTATCATAATACATATTAGCTTCCTATAGACTCTCCCCCATTTAGGAGGTGAGCGGATATAAGATTTTTTTCGCAGTAATCATCATCCTTATATTAATGAGGGATGTAGAAGAGCAATAAAGTGCCGACCTTCCATTTCACTGGAAGCTGAAACATAAACCAAGTCTACTAGGTAAAGGCCAAATGTCAAGTGGGTTTGAAAAAATGCTCATATTCCATTTCGCAGAAGGATTTCCCCATCACTTGTTAATCCTCGTAGGCCAACCTAAAAGTGAGTTGTGCACTTATGGCATTGCATTTGGGTGATGATGAAAAGATTGTAGAGCGTCACCTTTCAAAATGTCGTAATTCGAGATCTCTTTGAAGCCGTCTAGCTGTTGGTGTTGGTTAAGGTGACACGCAGACAATAAACAGTTGGGTAAACAGTGCAAAAATAGAAATGAATGCGAAAAAAATACGTGAAAAGATGAAAAGTTTTTGTCGTCATATAATATGCGGAGAAAAAAGTTCACAAGTTGGAGTTGAATTGTGTAAGAGATTTTCTTTGCAAGAAAAAATGGTGGAAAAAGTGTTTCCACTTGGAAATTCAAAGAGTTTAGGCGAGATAAAAAAGTAGGTCTTGTTCCTAGTTTTTTTTTGTGATTGCCAAACGGATATCAGGAGAGGAAGGCAAGGGTGATTTTTTTGAGGTTAGATTTTGGTGACCAAGATTGAACAGATAACCTGACACGTAGCACACTAACCAGGTTCTCCTTGACATGACTTTTTTAAGTAAAAAGAGAAGAGCTAGGAGGAAGAGAAAAAGCACTATAGTCATCATAAAAATCGGTAGATGAAGAAGGAAAAGCAATTCTTGTTTTATACATGTCTACACGCTTTTTATGGAATGGCTAGACGGTCATTTCATTAGAGCTCCATTCTCCTCGAGTCATCCCTGTCTAACCATATTTATGGGGTATTCTTTACATCAAAAATTTATTAAAGCTGGTCTACCTTTTCTCCTAAAAAGTAATCCGAGAGAGGCTATAATTTTTCAATAAAAGGGCTTCTTCCATTGCCCCAGCTATTATTTTAAAATTATAAGTGCATAAAGCTAGGAATAGTATAAAAGTATTTTAGTAGGCAACTCACCCGCTTCTAATATTCCTGGGAGAGATGTTTGTGTCTGGTCAGGTTGTTACGCTTTTTTTTATACGTGGAACGTGGAAAAAGTTGGGAATAGTTTGATGCGTGTGTGTTTTTCGCAACCGCCAAAGCCCAAGAACAATATTAAAAAATGGCTCCCTGCATAAAAAGCAACAGAGCACCCACACGACTTACTGATTGCTCTAAGAGAAAAGGAGGAAATCAGTATTCGACAGATGAACCTTGATTTCTTCCGCCTTTTGACTTCAATATTTACTCTGGTGAAATAGTAAGCTGATGAGAACCGGCACACAACCTTCTCTCTAGTCACAATACTTTTTCGTCTTAAGGTCTGCCCTTTCTCCAAAGTCAAGTCACCCATCAACATCACTTTTAAGCCTAAAGTAGAAAGAAAGAGGCTCTTTTATTCTCAAGCTTCTTCTAAGTATACATTTTTCAACAACTTTTTATATCAAAATGGCTCCCTTCAGTTCAGATCAAGTTTGCTGCATCTTAACCGCGCTCCCTCCAAGAGAGGAAGTTCTTAAGAATGAAAAGATGAAATTACACTCGACATAACGTCGCACGTCGTATAAAGAATGGCAAAGGAAATAAAGCAGAGTTTTCTTTCCTATTAAGGAGGAGGGGAGAGAACCACAAAAGCGTACGCACTCTGAAAGATCCTATCACCCTCCAAGAGCTATGGCGTGGCTCAGTCTGAACAAAAAAACACATAATTTTTACTGGCTACCCACTCCATGTCCCTTTCCATGACATTGATCCAGAGGGAAAGAAACACTTGACTTGGTTTCATCATTTCACTCCAAGCATTTTTCCTCCCTTCCATGTAATTTACTCAGTCACTTTTTATTCTCTTTTTGAGCCGAGTTAGCACAACTTTGTGGGGGAAATGTAGTTATGTCCATTTTTCTCTATACAGAACTTATTACATTTTTTACCCTGACGTACATTTTTTTCTCTAAACTTACTTTCCCCCATTCATTCACGCATATCCTTGAAAAAAGTTTGAACTTGTCGGGGTTGAAAAATGAAAGTTCATTTTTCCCTTATCCTATTTCCTCCAGCTGTGGCTCTAATTTTTGAGTTTGTCGCTGTCACCAGAGAAGGAAAAAATATTTCTAGCAGAAAAAAATGAACAAGAATAATCAAATCCTTGAAACTTTTATAAAGTTAAGTGCTCATCATCAGCTGCATTGAAGGGATTTATAATGTCATAAAGTAATCGCACCTTTCCAAGGTCAGCCAATGATGAAAAGGCTTGTCCTCCTTTTCATCTCAAACTTTAAAAAATATTGAGACTAGAAAAAAAGTTGCTTACAACTACAATTTTCTTTTCATAAAATCTCCTGTCACTGGACAGAAATGATAAACGTTGAGGGAAAACTAGTTCGTCTGTCATAATCTGAAATGTATGGGGTGGGATAACGAGAAAAAAAACAAGTCAAATGTAATTTTCGTGGGATAGACAAACTGATGGAATCTTCCATTAGAAGCCCATGAGAAAGTAGATAATAGCGATGGTTCTCACAGTTTTTTTCTTTTTTTACAGACCACTGTCTCCACTACCCTGGAAGTCAACATCACCACCCGAACAATAAGAACGAACCAGGAAGCAAAAAAGAAAGCTGAAAAAGTTGCTTTTTCTTTGATTACACCGAAAATATATCCAACCACTTTTTTTTGGATCTTTTCCCGTCTCCGGCTCCGACCCATCCTATTCCTGTGTGACTTTTAGCCTTCTGTCGGTCAAGAAAGAGCCACACGCGGTGTCTCTAGCCAACAACCATTTCGCTGCGATAGCATAAATTGACAATGTATAAAAATTGTCTGTTTTATCAAAAGAACAAGTTATACCGCACAGGGTGAGCTACACCACAGTTGTCAGTATAGCAAAAAATTCTTTTAAAGGTTCAGTAGATACATGTCTCTACACCGAGTGCAGTTGATGCTATCCCATCACATGGAAGAGGCAGGTGACGAGTGAAAGTAGATATATTTAAAAGAAAACGTTGCAAATTGCTGCATATTTTTTTCTCCTATTGTTGGCACAACCCAAACCCTTTTTGTGTCAGTAGTGGAGCGGAATAAGAGAATTCTAATCTGCACTTTCCCTTTTTGTATTGTTAAGAGGAAAAGGGAACGACATTGTTGGAGAGTGAAAGTGTATTTGTACTTATATCATATGAATAAGACAAGCAGAAAAGAAACTGTTTTGTAAGAGTTTGTCGCTTCCGTGCCAGTTCTCTTGTCTCCCAGTGTACTTACAGTGGTTGTGCCAGTGACATAGGAGAAGGGATAAAAAAATCTGTGAATAGAAAGACGGAGAAAGAAGGAGAAAGAATCTCCTATTATTATTTTTATTGATATGATATATGCCTGACTATATTAGGTTGTGGCTTTAATCCCATGGAACTTGCCGTTCTGCGAAAAAAAAGTCTGCCATATGCTTGTAATGAATCGAGGAAATGATATTCCATCCGGAATTGAAAGGAGCAACGTTGCAACAGCCGTTCTTTCAGTGGAAGAGTGAATAAGAAGATTCCCCAGGCGAAAAAATAGAACAGGATTTAAAAGGAAAAATGATCACTTTTTTTATACACAGCATATGAAAAAGTTTCACTGTTCTTGTGACCTAATCCCTTGACACTTGGTAATTGTGAGGAAGGAAAGGGTTCTTGGTAAAAAAGAGATTCATCATTAGTTCGGAAATTGTACAAGTTTTCTTTCCGGCCTTCGACATATTTCGTACTAGATGATTTAGTTGCTGTGCTATTCGTGGGAATTTCGTTTCACGTGCGCCCTTGACCTGTCAACTGGGATTATCTTCAGTCACTTAAATTTTGTAACAAGTTAAGTCAATGTCATCCCATTAGACTATATGAGTGCAGGTGTTAACAAGTTTATGTTTTAAAGCTGACACACATACTTTGCTACTGTTTACTGTGAAAATGTTTACATTAGTGATGATCGTGGGTGGGACAGAGGAATATAAATATGTACAAAAGATTGTCTCTTCAAACTTATTACGATCCTCTTTATTATTAGCGAGACTCGAAACGTAAACAGAATTTGAGAGCGATCAACGCGTTTGGTAAATATTAGGGGAGATCAGAGTTGATTTTCCCAATTTCTTTCCCCAAAACAGTTCAAACTTTTGAATGTGACTGGAGCTAAAAGTGACTAGCCCAGTTCATTCTTTTTCTACGGAACACTTTTTAGGAGACGGTGGAATTTTCATTTGGAATCATCATCCCCATATAAATCCATTGTGACAATGACGAGGAAATTTGTGTCTAGCAGGGCACATTTCTGTGCAGTCATTGCTACTATGAATCTTGTCCTCATGGCTGCCATCGCTAATGACGGTAAGATTTTTCTCTTTCTCCCATTCTCATGTCATTCCCTTCTGAAATTCCAGTCCACTGGTGAATGTGTGTTTTCCAGAAAAGTATTCTTTCCTTTCGCCTCCCCATTCCTATCTACGTGGAAATATGTGGAGACTCTTCAAATTTAGAGAAAGCAACGACCCCGGCTTAATGACCTTCCCTATTTTTACTACTTCCCTTTCTGCCCTTCACAAATATAAATAGGAGGGAGTCAACGAGAAAAAAATGCTACAGAGAAAAATATCTTTTCTTGGAAGAAAAATATGTGCATTCAATATGCATTAGTAGCATTATGACATGTTTTCTCTCTTCTCATCTTTCCCTTGGGTTGGATTCGATCTTGTATATTCCCCCTTTCACCCAAATGCCTTCAGATTTCAGGCTTCGTTTGTCTTCTCCTCTTATTCCATTTCCTTGAGTCGCGTCTTATTACATCGTAAAATGCATAGTTTCCCACTTCCCCTACTTTTTTCTCTTGTCACGGGTGTGGAGGTGAAAAAAGTGCGTGTTTGGTGTTCAGAGGAGAAAATGATGTGCATCTGCTTTACATACGATAAGTTATATATTATAAGCCCCCATCTTATTTCCCTTTTCTTTCCCGTGTCTTTTTGTCAAATTATTCCTGTCTTCGTTTGATATTCTTTGCAGATGTTATTTTCCCTCTCTTCTCCTCCAGGCGAGAAAGAGTAAACGAGAGTGTATTAAGCAAAGTTTTTGGGTTCATGTGCAGTGATCACCAAAAGGGTAGACAAGCTTAAATCATGTACCAGTGTAGACAATGCGCTTCTAGTAACCCCTCAACCATTTCAATAAAAAGAGTGAAGAGAGACGTGAAATTGAAATGTACCTTTCCATTTTTATATACCTTGAAGGATGATAACTTTGATGATTCTATTAGATTCTGGTGTACCGTATGATTTTTTTCGAGATGGAAAACCCAACACATTTTTTACTTTAAAAAATAGAACATATTTTAGGGAAAACCTGCGTCATCGGATGATAATGATATCGGTCAAAAATGAAATAACAGGTTTTTTTCTACAGATAAAACAGTGTCATTTATGCAACCATACAGAGAAAATATTTTGAGACTGAGATTCTTTATGAGTAGTGATCTCGGGAGTGACAGTAAATAATGCTTTAATATTAGACAAAACGACTGTGAAGCTTAGAGCAATAAATAAAAGGAGAGAGAAAGTAACAAAAGGTAGTTTTTTGTTTTCCTCTCAACCGCGATAAAAATCTTTGTGTGATAGCGAACATTTAGCTCTATATGAAGGATAATGAAAGGAAAGCAAAAATTTGTCCTTTGAAAAGCGCCGAGGACGCAAGAAGAAAGTGGGGAGAAAATGGGGAATGGGAATGAGCTCACTTCCATTATGACAAAACTGTGAGCTTAATACAAAAGCTTGTATTGTTATTGTAGAAAGAGACAAGAAGAACAATAGCACTGCTTGTTTAGCTCTAATTCAAGTAAAAGAAAACTCTTTATTGCTTTAGAGAAAGCGGTTAGATTCTCTGCGGTAGTGCTCATATGACTCTTTTGATTTCCTCTTATCCAAATAATAAGAGATGACAATGTTTTCATACCTTAGCTTACGTAAGCAGTTTCCATTTGGGAGGAAATGAGATGCATTTGTATTTCTACTTTAAATGCAAACATGTAACATTTCGGAAGTCCTTCTGTTTTTCTTTCATTCCTTCAAAACACGGGGGAGTGATCAAGGCTATTTAAAAATCAATTCACTTCCGTTTCTGGGAAAACAGGCTTTTCCCAATTCATCAAATGCGTCAAAACAGACATTGTATCGCTGTTTAGCATAATGCACACTAAAAATATGCTGTCGGTTCGGCTTTTTTTAGAGAGATGAAAATTGGATTGTTTTGCGGAGCAAACCTCTTTGCATAATGTTATTTACCTTCTCGTCTACACACTTTATGCTTAAACAATAAAAATGGAAATCCAATTTTCTCTCCACTCCAAACACCGGTCATAAGAGAAAAGTGCGTGCTGGGCTTTTATGGCGAAATAATCCATAAACTAATTTAGCAAAGTTTCCTTCAGCTATTTTCGAGAGGACTTGGTAATAGCATCCGGATTATGGTACTCCATCCATTAATGAGACTGTGGAACAGCTTACTTAAATTATTTCGGATAAATAATCATAAACAAGGGCTCTTATCTCGTAATAAAATCACAACATAGAACCCTCCTTTAATGAAATCCCTACTATTTAAGATAATAATATAAACAAAAAAGTTCTAATGTGGCATTTCACCATCCTATCATTTTTCGTCTTAATTGCAACAGTCGAAACTTTTTCCGGGAGAGAACTAGCATGTTTCACAACTTTTTTCAGTTCAAATCATTAGGATGTGAATCCAGGTAGAAAGTGCAAGAGAAAGTAAAACTTTTCTTCTCATTACGTATCTCTCCCCTTTTTACACTTCCCAACTAATTTATCATTTTATTTACTACTCAAACCTACACGGACAAGAATCGTTAAGATTTTCACAAGCTGAGATCATGAAACTCCCTCTGTGACGCAAATGAGTTGGGAGAGTGACAATCAAAGTAATTCTGGATGACAGTTGGTGGAAGAAATGTAAGGAAAAGATAAGTCATTGAACCATCATCACTTGTCGGAATCACTTTACTCAAAAGTTGCCCTCTTGCCCTTTCTGGTGAAATGCAGAGTTTCGCATAATTTTTATTGACATGCGGAAACGCAGTTTACGTGTAGCAAAAGTTTTTACTGTTCACCAAACGCGATTCTCTTTTGTTAGCAAAAATTAATTGCTGTACTGAATAGATCATCAATACTAGTTCGTTAACTTTTATATGCAAAGTAGTTTCCAACTCATTTCATCAGAACCCTTTCGCTTAATAAAATATTCCGAGATTAAACTTGTTTTGCGGAAGCAGAGTTTGTGATCATCATTATCTTTGTGGAATACAAGTTATTATTTTAGAAACCAGTTTGTTTTCCTTTCATTTACCGAGAGTTGGATTCTTCTCTTCCATTTTAGGATTTGCTAGCTCAGAGCAATAGTTGGATGAAGAAAATGAGAAGCTTTTTATTAAAGCCACTTACTCATCGTTACAGAGAATTTAGGGAATTTTTTCAAATTCATAAGACAAACCCTTTTTATTATTTTTACATCTTTATATAAGCTCATATCTTAGCTGTTAGCTAAGGAGAGGAACAAGTAGGAAGTACTAAAATGCAACTTTTTTTCTCTCCTCTCATCTCTATAAAATGTTGTCAGAGAGAAAGTAATGGGAAAAGAGAAAAAGGAAATGAAAGCATCCGACAGCATCTCTTCTGACTTCTTTACGAACTTTTTTCTTCTGTAAGATCTTTTTTCTTCTACACCCTGCATGGAGCAGCCATCAATGCACTCACCCACACAAATTTTTCCTTCTAAAGAGAGTTGTATTCAAGAAAAAAGATTTTCTTGAGGCATTGCCAGCAGATATTTCTTCCTTGTTTTAAGAACGTGAGTATGGAAAAGTGAGGAAAGGAGCTGAGCTGTTCAGTGATCTGAAGCCAAAAGATGGAAAGAAGTTCACTGTTTGAATTGAGAGAGTTTTGTACTTTCCATCTTTCTCTTAAAGTTGTTGTTCCAGCCATTATACATGAGTCGAAGTCAGAATCCTTTAATAACAGCAAATAATAGAGCAAGTGGAATATCCAATATCAGTTTAATGGGAGAAGTTGCATTGCACACAACATCAGCATTATCAGTAGAAAGTAGGAAACCAATAAAGGGCTCTTTTTCTCTCTTCTGTCCTCACTTTTTCCCTCGCATTTCCTCCCGAGTTCCTTACTCTCTTCACGATTTGAGTAAGAAGAGGGGTCTTGGCGGATCTTTTCTCGCTTTCTTGCCTCCTATTCCCCACGCCCTTCGATGCATATCGATAAGAGAGTTAATTCCAGACAGCAACTTCCGAATGCGAAGACGAATAGAAATTTGTAGAGTGCCTTCTCTAATTTAAGGAGAAAACGGAAAATTTTGTACGGATATTGAGTGACTTTTTTTATAAGAGAAATTCGGTAGAATAAAAAGGCGGAAAAATGTGAAGAAGTTGGATCAACTCGGTTTAGGTTAACTACTTAACGTTTCTTATTTAACCAAGTAGGTATAACTGAAAAAGCCACGAGATGATGCCAACTCAAACTTTCTTCTTTTCTCTTAATGATGAATTGGAATTTCAAAAAGAGTTTTTTGTTCGGAAATCAAGGAGCCAAAAAAATGTAAAAAAGTAACTTAAAAAGAGAAGAAGAGGTAGAGACTGTCTACGAATTTTTTTCTTACGTAAGTAAAGTAACTGTTGAATTCATTTTTTCCAAGGATCTCATCTCTTGCTCAGTTTTTATAAAAAGTTTTTACTTTGTTGGCTTACTCAATTGATGAAATGGGGAGAGAAAAGGAGCCAGATGTAAAGTATTTTAGTTTGGAGAGTTCAGCACATTCTCTATTGATATATGGAATATGCGTGTGCTCGAATTGGCAAACATTTGCTGACTTTTAATAACTTATAGTCTGGTGAGTTTTGGGTAAAAATGAGCTTACTTAAGCAACTCCCATACGCATTTTTTATCCGGCTCCCTTTCAATGCAATCTTTTAGCTTGATTGATTCCATCAAGATGGATTAGCCTTCCACACTTGTTGTTTATATGCTTTTCATCTCATTTGAATTTAATTCTCTACTTATTCCCCAAAGCTCAGTTTTAATCATTGGGAATGGGTAAAAGCGGTAAAAAATTGAGTGATGATGATGAGCCCAGCGATAAGCTGTAAATAAGCCCATTTTAAAACACCTTTTCAGCTTCCTTCCCACTTGTTTCTAATAAATGATAAACAGAAAGGGAGCGAGAGGGCTCGAGACAAGATGAGTTTCTGCCGGATGAATGAATGATGAAGATGAACAGTTTTATTTTCCAAGCTCCATCCTCATCACAATTATCCACGGAGAGTTTTACGAGCTTGGAGAGCATAATAGCTGTAAGCTTTTTAGTGGAATGGGAATGAGCGGAATTAAATTGAGAAGTGTGTAGAGTCCTATCCTCTTCTCTGATTAACTCTCCCCCGTGCAGTTTTTGCCCAGAATAATAAATTATTTTGGGAAAAGTGCATTCGTTTTCGTGGGGTGAGCTCTTCGTTAAACTGAGTCCTTTTCTCAGCTCTTGCTTAATGAATTGGAAGCTCAATCAAGCTCTTACAATACCAAAGAGTTTTTGGCTACATAACTTCACGTCCAAAAACTTTCTCAATAGAGTGGACTCGGTGTAAATGAAACCGGCTTGTTTGCCACTATCAACTTGTGTCTACGCTAAGGGGCATTCAGCGCCCATTTACACTTTTTCCTCTTAGAAAGATAACAAGGAAATCAACTGACTTTACATTTTATTTTCAGCATTTGCTACGAAAGGGTAAGGCGGAAGTAAGCAAATTCACATATCCACGTGCATTCTTGCAGGAAAAAAAGTTCCGTCTCATTCTCATTCATTGCTTTACATCAAAACAGTGTCGTCAACTCTGGGCACTTTCACTACACCCAAAATAAAGTTCATGGCTCATTCATTCATTCGTGCAATATAAAAAGATAGTAAAGGAAAAAAGTTTGACCATTTCCTGTTCCTTTCCTCTTTACTATTCTGTTATAGATGAAATCTTTTTCTTTTATATGAAATGCTTAAACACAATATAGTCTGCTTTCTTCCTCTTCATGATTATCGGCTGTAGTTTGATGAGCTGACCGTTCAAACGAGAAAAGGTTTTGATATCTTATCCTTCCTTTTTATATCCGCTTACATTCCTCCAAGGGAAAAGGATGAGAGAAAGTACTTGAGAGTGAAGTGAAGAGCACAATAACATTCCCCTTTTACGAGGAGCGCTGAGAGAGAAGGTGACGACGGCAGACAATATGCTCTTGTTCTTAAAAGAAGAAAACAAAAGAGCTTTCTATTTCACCGTCCCACTCTTCCTTTACATGTGAAAGGTTTGTTTTCTGTTGCGTGTGTTATTAGAGAGAAGAGAAAGTGGAATAAAAACTCTTTTTTTCAGACCCAATCACGTCACCTTTTCTCAAATACTTTCACTCCCTGTCGCGCTATAGACGCACCGCAAAGCAAAACCGACACAAGATATTTGTTTTCCTTTCATCTCCTAGAAAAACTCACGAGAGTCCTAAACAAATGCGGGAATATGCAGGAGATGCTAAGCCTCATTCATTTGTCTAGATGAAACAGTGGCGTTTCTTCGATTTAATGAAAAACACAGATTCCCCCCGACAGGTATACAATAGGCAAGGCCGTCTGTAAAGACTACTATTTTTTTTAAAGAACTAGTTCAATACAAGAAGTAGGTTGACAATGAGATTTTTTTCTCCCATCATTCTGTCAATCTTGTTACCTTTTCAAGGCTGCCAAATGCACTTGGAACTACCTACTATATAGGCCATATTAGATTATACCAGTTTTAATGATAAGAGTACATGTCATTTCATCTTTGGCGAGATGAAATGGAACATTTCAATGATCACGTAATCGTGTACGAACAAAAAAATCTTTCCTGTCAATGACGAGGAACGACCTCCGACAGAATTATAACGTTACTTTTTAAAGTCTACAGTCGTGTTATACCTGACTTCACAAAAAGATTAACTTTGTAACGACACACGTGTTATTTTGTAAGTGCAAAAACTCCGAAATCATTTCTCCAATTTAATGATAGCTGCGGAAAACTGTCATTTCCAGAATTTGGTTTTTCCCCCTCCAAATTCATGACATTTTCTCTTTCTACGAAAATCATTTGAACAAATGAAACAAGTGATAGTTTATCGAATTTAAGTTGAATGTTATCAGAATTCAAAAGCCTTTCATGACCTCTTTCCTTATTGCTACCTTCAAATGTATCTAGTTTATATAAGATCTGACAAAGATAATAATAATCTTGAAATATTTACTTAAACATGAATCGATTCTCAAATAAATTCCTCTTTTTCATATTCTCTCAGATTATTACCCTACATATTTCTCTAATCCTTATATTTATGTGGAATTTTTCTCGAGGAGTTCTTCGAAAAAAGAATCTAATATTTGAGAGGACCGGGTCAATAAAAAAGGGAATTGGAAAGCTCCTTTTTTCTGTCAATGTTGCTCCAAACATGGAAGAAATTACCTTATATATTTTCTTCTCAAATGTGAAATATTAATATGATACGAGGTTTGAGTGGATTCCTGCGGTGCTCTTCCCACTCACTCTTGATGATAAGGCTTGTTTCACTTGCTAAGCCGGTAGGAATGATATAATATTCAATCATGCCAAATTTCTGTCCCAGCTGTCACTATTTATGAAGCTATAAATATACATTACTCTCTTCTCTAAACCTTCCCTTACTTTTCCCAATACCTTTGCCATTTTACCTTTCATCTTCCATTTATTTATGTTGGATTATAAAATCGTTGCTTACTCACTTATGTGCGTAGGGGGAAGCTGAGTGCTTCCACGAAAAGAAGTTTTCGATATGAGAAACCGCCATATTTCCTTCGTTGTCAACTGTTGGGTAAAGTAACCGTGAAAATTTCGGGGAAAACATCCGCTATACAGAGCACGGCAGCTGGGCTCGATGGATTTCTTCAAAACGTATTGGTAAATAGGCAGAGGGACAAGGTTAAATCATGTTTGGCTACGTTTCATATACGTAGATTTAGGAAAATCAGGTTAAAACTGAAGTGTGGAGATCAAAAGCTGAATTGAAATATCTATTTTTTTATATCAAAAGCAATAAATTAATCGGGATTTTGTGTGGTTCTTTTTCAATACGCAACAAAGTATGAATAGGGTTGTTGAGGGTGTGATAAAGCTATAAAAAACTGGTTGGTCTCCCTCACTAACCCAAATTCCTGTCATCATGCACGTCCCTACGCTATCAAGTAGACTAAACACGACACTCGTATCTCTTTTCTCGCTGACGCAATAAATTTTTTCTCCTCTCTTTTGGTGAACGAGAAGAGTGAAAGAGCTTTATCCCCAAAGCTGATAAATTTTTTGCACGCAAATTCCCGTCTGGACAGGTTGAGTGAGCGATTTTACGAGGACAAGGGCCCTACCACTACATTTCTCATGAGTCATAGGCATCCCGCACTGATATCAAGTGGCCTATTCATAGCTCAAGTGCGGTTTGTTTTGTTTCCATTTCAGTCCCTACACAAACCCAATGCAACGTGACCATACAAGAGTGAGTGACCGGTGTTGAAAAACCCATTACTTTTTTCAGGAACTTGTTTCTCCTTCCCTCTTCTCTCGATTTAATAAAAAAGTAATCAATAGTTCCCTGACTCTTTTTCCATAATCGTAAGAAAAATCGATATGATGATGTATAATGATGATCATCACATTTTCTCTGATGGTCCACATAAAGGGTTTCATATTGACAGGAGATTTTCAGTCTAGGAGACAGTGAGAGGAGCTCACCATTATCGGGGAAAGACACTCTTTGAAAATAATAAAGCTTTGGTGCTGCATCCTCTCTGTCTGTAAGAGCAGCGTCTGTTTGTCGTAAAAAGGGAATGAAAGAAGGCCATTCAGATCTACTCATTTAGTTATGGCTACTCATGAATGGATGGAGAAAGTGCAGCTACGGTTTCTTCGAGAAAAAAGGTGACCCTACAGCTGGTAAGAGTGCTTTCAATTGCTCAAGATTTCCGGGCTTGAATTGCTTTTAGAAGTCAATATCATATATAGATAGTTTTACTTGGTTTTAAAAGGACAGCAGTATAAGTGCGTTTATATATGTGCCATTAGGCCCTTATATTTTAACGAGGCGTCTTCAATTCAATAAGTTTGTGGCAGTTACGGCCCACATTTCACACTTTTTTTTATAGAGAAAAGTGTTTGAAATGAAGTGCTTTATACAGATGTGAAAGGAAGTAGTTGGTAATCTTAAATGTTGTCCTTTTCGAAAGGTGAAAACTGTTCCTTGTGAAGGAAGTCGACAGTTTTAAAAGTAGAAATGAAAGGAATAATTAAGAATTAAGTTTTTTTCTTTGAAGGGTTTACATATTGGGGGAGAAAAGGTATTTTTAAAATGAAAGGAGTTTCAAAATAGAGATTGAAAGATGGGCTTAGCTGCTCCTATTTCATTTCCTTTGGAACAAACATGTTCAGAGAGTTGGTCTTGGCCTAATTTAATTTTCTTATATTCAATTTGTAAAAATCCAATCAGAAAATAACATGGGAAAAGGATGCACACGAGCGAGGCACCCGAAATTTCCAATTTGACAGTTTTATGCAATGAACACATTTCCATTTTTGAAGTGAACTGCTTGTGTGTGAATGGAAAAGTGTGAAATGAATTGATTATTAAAAGGAAACTTTTTCTTCCCAAAATAGCTTAAGATGACACCATCCTTCAGAAGTAAATTGGGAAAAGAGTTGAGAGCAAAAAAAGATTCCCTGAGAAAAAAACAGAAATTACAAAAGTCCCGAAAGTTTTTAATAAACGCAGTTTTAATTTCCTTTATACAAATGTGTGCAAAAGAGTTTTAGCGAGTGCTTATTTTTTCTTGATAAAAAATCTTCTTATCAAGTTTTTCTTTTTTAAGATAACGTTCCACTTCAAAGTAAATGCAATCTCTGATTTGAAGAATAGAAATAACAGAAAAATCTCGTCTTTCAGCTCAGCATTAGCTTTGAGCCATGTACAATTTTGATGGATCCTTTACATTGTTAGCTTTTAAGAGATGATAAGCTTAAGGAGGAGAGAGAGAGAGCCTTTACAGCCTTCATTTTCTCAAGTTGTCATGCAGAGTTGATTGTGAAAAGGAGAATAAGGGTATAAGGATGAGTTTGATATATACAGCTTCACATCTTGCCTACAGTCCTCTCTTCTTAACATTTTTTGCTATTAAAAGTAGTTCACAAACTCACTCAATCTTCTTTCTTCACTCGAGATTTGCACTATTTTCGAGCTGAGAAGGTTTCTTTGATGAGAAACTTTGTGAAGCACCTTTTCTCTCTTTTTCTCCTCAAGAGTCTTTTTTTTGTTGGGGAAAGAATGTGCTTGTTCACGTGAAATCTCTTTCCCTTTTTATTATCTCTTGAAAAGGAGAAAAATGCTTCTTTTAACTGCCTTTTGTCAACTCAAAAACGGAGATGGTTTAACACATGCAGAAAATTGTCTGCGTAATCCATCCACGTCTGCGAACATTTTATGGGAAGAATGAATTTCCCCAAAATGTTTTCTGTATGTTTATACCTGCGTGTAATTACGAGATGATGACTTTGTCCTCCTTTTTTATTATGAAGTGGATATTATACAAGGTCGAGGGAAATCAACTTTGCTGAATAAAAATAATCCTGATGGAATCCCATAATGGTAAACTTAAATTTCAAAGGAAAATGGTGGGAATTAAATTTCCTGTGTTTATTTGGCCTTGCCACAAACGTATAATTGCCGGAATTATAATGTTTGCAATGTAAACAAGTATTATTAGTTTTGAAACATTTAATGCAAATTATTATTTTTCTATCCAAATTTTTAGTGTAAACAATCAGAAGGAATGGTTGTGTTCTCAGACATATGCTATTTTAATTTTCAGTTATTGTTTCCAATTAACGGAACTTGCAGGGGTTCCTTTTTATCTCGAATTTCCGCAGTAGATTCTTGACGATGAAATAGGAACAGTAACTTTTGAACATTATAAAAAATAATGACTGACACAATTTCAAGGAAATTCCACTCCGATCTGTTATGACATGATTTGAGTGACAATATCAGAAAAGTTTTTGAATCTTCTCCGCAAAAACTTTTTAACTTTTCCCATTTGACATCCCCGAAAAGCAATCGTTTTAAGACTTTCTAGAAAATAGGTGTACAGTAATTAAAGTAAAATCCGAGAATGACCTGGAAAAGCAGACGTTTGCTTTTTTCTGTAGCCCAGAGGTGGTCGTGGGTCTATGAAATTATTATTATTACAGTGAAATAATCGTCCATTTCCGCTCTTCTCAATTACTCCCTTAACCGTATGGTATCACCCACTTGGAGATTAAAGATTAGAGTGTTACCTACTTACGTTCCAGACAAGATCAAGGATAACATATAGGGCATTGGCGAGAGTGGAATAATTTTTGGCGATATTATTGTTGCTGAGGAAGCAACTCCACCTTTGTCCTCCTCCCACTCACCTCCATTCCTAAAAATTATTCTCACCGTTTCATTCAAAGCGGAAGAGAAACTGTTATCTTAATGCCTGTCGTTAGCACAAGTTACCACTTGACTGAATGCAGTCGTTTTACGAGAGAATAGAGAGAACGGGAGCATTGTACCCAAGAGAAAGGTCTCATGTGGAGCAGGCCTTAAGTCGTATTGTGTTGTTTGCTCCCACCCCGACTTAAAAAATGGTAGATATAATGTTGGGTGTGTTATCACAATGTGTGTACATGGCAGCCAGGAAGTGGCTACCGCGGTTGGAGAAGAGCAGTGAAACGTGTAGTATGAGAATAGACTGAGAAAGCTTAGAATTATCACCTCATAAATTTCCTACTGGAGATTTACCGGTGTGTATGTGTGTGCTCCTCGTTCTCTCTCAGAGATACGTTCTAACTAGAGAAGAAGGTGGTCGGGTATTAACTAAGTAATAGTCGGCAATGAACATAACGACACAAGAAAAAGGACGAGGGGGAAAAGAGCGGAGGGAGAAAAGAAGAAAAACAGGGCTCATTGTCCTTATTCCCAGTCTTAAATTATAGGCAGCTCTAAGCCTGTATATGACACTTGGTATAAGAGGCATGTACATGCGTGAAGCAAAAGAGGATGGCTCCTCACAGCTTTCCTTAATAATACTCATCCCTCTTATTCCGCTTCTTCCCTTTAAGAGAGAGAGCAAAAGTGACTAGTGGGAAAATAAGCGGGCTCTTTCCGCTCTTTTGCCTTCAAAGAAGTAAATGAGGAGAGAGGTAAACTAGAACGGGAGAGAGGAACTCACAAGAGAGAGCTTTACACTGACCAAGATATATCAAGAAAGCAGTTGTAAATATATCCATCTCCATTTGATTTGAAGTTGGCCATATATAACATGTACAATGCATAATTCGAGACGTCATCCCCAACTGAATGGAGGGAGGAGGAAAGCTGAACCTAGTTTAAACCGTTATTATCTAAAGTATGATGAGAAAATGTTTTTATATAACCATATATCACTAGGAATTCCCGAGGTGGAGGAAAATCTCGTTTTTTTCCTTTTAAAGAAGGGATTCTCCTCTTCCGTGATTCAACTCCTTCTCCCTTTCACTCTTACACAGCCAAGTTGTTTAAGCGGAAAAGACAGAAAGTTAGATCCAGGCCATTTCATTTGGAAAGATAGTCGTCAAGCTCGGAGTTTTCGGAGTTAAGTTGATGATTTCTCCAAGTATGTGTTTCGCTCTGAACTTTGTGCTTTGCCACTGCCACAACATTTATGCCAAGCTGCCACTTGGCTGCACTCTACCTTCTCTACAGATATATGGTTGGAAGGGGGTTATCCAGAATAAAAAGTCATCATCATCATTACGAAGAAGTTAAAGAGGAGCGAATAAGCTTAGTGAGGGATAAGCGGGGGAAGAGAAAGTGAGAAATATCAACCACACTGAATCACTCCCAGTTATATTCTTGTGTCCTCTTCCAAACTTTATTCATCCATTCTTAATGAGGGGACATAGAGGGAGACAACTTTACAAGTTTTTATGTCATATATGAAACGGAACGCGAAAATGAGTTGGGAACAGGAAGAGAAGCGGTGTTCTACTCACTTATATTTAACTTTCCTTTTTTACCTCATATATTGAGCTAACTAGTGAAAAGTTTGGGAAAAGTTGGAAGACTCTGGCTCATTAAAAGAGTCTGTGCGGATGTTTAAGTTACACCGGAGCTTATCAAGAGTGTTTGTAGAAATGGGAATTGCATATTAAACTTTTGATCCAGGTATGAAAACTGTCTGCTTTTGGTTCTGCTCCAATCTTTTAATATTTTAATGGAAAGCTAGAAATTATAAAATTATCTATACAAAAATTATAACCATCTAATGACAACTGCATTTGGTATAAGAAACTGAGAAAAACATTAACGCTTCCGATACTCCGAAAAACAAATCTTTTTTGTGCTTCTCCAGCCATAATCTTATAATATAGCCCATTAATAATGATAATAAAAAGAAAACAAACGCACTTTTGTCCACGAGAGACGAACCCCCTCAACGAATAACAATTTGTGTATTCAAACACTGAAAACTTTCGGATTCAAACTGAAAGTTTCCCAACTTAAAAATGACTTTTCAAATGCAAATGGAATGGAAAAATGGCTTCACAGAAACAAACTGATGATGGTAATGGAAAAGCATTATATGAAAAGTGTCAGTTGCACAACTCTCTTGTGAGAATAATACACAAAAAGTGTTCCTTTCTAGAAATTACGGAAAGACTCCGCCGCATAACTCCACTGCAATAACAACAAAAAGGGGAGAAAGCGCATAAAGACTATTTAAATAGAGAATGACATAAACTGGCAATGGCATTCAGATCTAAATGGATGGACTGATGTATATTCGGAATAAAGTGGAAAACATTGAGCTGAGCTGTTGTGGTATTTCTACTATTGTTACTGGAGTAATTTTACGTAATTTAAGAACATGAAAATGGAGATGCAGTGTAAGTGCACGATCCCCCTTTTTAGTAATATCCATTTGACCTTCACGACTTTCTCCCCTATAGGTTTAAAATGCAAATCCGCTTGTTAAATTTACACTTTTCTGACATCCACACATCCACTTTCCCCTCGACATTTGCAGAAATGGAATAAGCTTGAATTAAGACGTAGAAAAGAATGCTCTCGATACACGATTTGAGTGCACTTGACAAGATTCAATTTACTTCGTTTGTTTAGTGTAAAGTGGTGTTAATTTTGAAGTCTCGTCTAGACATTATTATATGGCTTTTGTAAAATTTAATTAATCATCTCAATATAAGCGTGGTTATTTATTAATAATGGTATTAATAAAACAAGTCAACCTTGACTTACTCTCAGCCCTCCCCTTTTAAAATTTGCCCTTGCGGTTTCCCTCAACATGACATGATCTACTTTACTTTAACAATTGAATCTAATAATATTTCAATAGGGAAAACCAGTGAGAAAGGTGAGTTCTCAAAAGGGAGTAGTTTAGGAAAAGTGACAATAGAAACCTCACACCCATATCCCTCCTCAATCCAATTCTTTATTGCTTTACCCCATATAGATCGTGACACGAGTGATTCTCACTGGACAAAATAAAATTTATGTCAATATTCCCCTTTCCATCCAATATAAAGAGCTCTTGTCTTCACAACTTGGGTTAAACATACATCTTGTTGAGGAGCCCTTGGGGAATACCAGATAAGAATAAAAATGTGTGGCTTTTTTAGAGTAGAACAGATGCTGACCTGGATCATTGCAAATTCTGATCGGGATAAGAGAAAAAAGGAAGCGGGGAATGTGAAAAGAATACAGTCTTTGATTGTAGATATGATTCTTTCATATCTTCACTCATTCCCCAATTGGAAACACATATCATGTATTTTTCTCCGGGGTTGCTCTCTTTTTTATTTTAAAAGAAAGAGATTCTTTCAAGGTTTTCTCTTCATCTTTTGTAATGGACGGAGCCACTTGACAAACTCAACTCATTGTTTTCCTTCAGCTTCTCGAAGCTCGCGGAGTTGGCTGTGGTCCTTTGGAATTGACAGAGAAAGGGCTCGTAGGGAATGTTGGACAACTTTCAGCATAAATACACATTGATTTGCAACTTCAGCAGATTCATGTGTGCTCAATAAGTTGCTACATATTTTTCTCTTGCTCTAGTGCCCCCTTCAATATCCACTCTAACTACGTCTCATCCATTCCAATAAGGAGTTGGACTTTGTTTTTGTTTTCTTTATTTTCCCTTTTTATTCTTACGAGAGAGAAAAAAGAGCATCGTCATCCTCTCCCCCATTTCCCTCATATATCACTTGAATTTTTTCCAGAGCTTGTAGCTATACTACTCTTACAATGGACATGTCAAAGGAGATCAGTTAAATAGATGGTCTCGAGAGGAACTAGTTTTTCTTTCATTTTCTTCTCCACCACTCCATTTCTCCAGCCAGTGCCAAACCACCTTCTGTAAGAGAATGCAATGCCTCTACTGGTACACTTTGCTCGTAGACAATGGAAAAAGCTGAAAAGGAGAGTTTTTAGTTGTATTGTCATCATCTTCCTATCTCATTTCACCAAACATATCTTTTTTCAATACAGACTCCCTCGAGTGTAGTCGCTCCGTGCGTGCAGAAAACCCCAGCCCTACTCAATTCTCATGCAGTTGCCATTACACTTCTTTTCTTTTACTCTCTTTTCATTCCTTTATAAAAATGGAAGTTTGGTAGAAAGTAGGAAAGAGAGAGAGAGAAAGAAAAAGTAGAGAGATTTCGATTTTTTGTTGGAGCCCTGCCCGCCATCCTTTTCCGTGGGAGGAAGGAGAAGACAAAGTTGTTTGGAGATCTGTTGGGCATTTTAAATGAGCTTCAGGGGCATATGAAATACCTACTCTCTGTACTATCTGCACTTGCTTCGGGTATGGCAATAGTTTTGTAGAAATGGGAAACGGAATGAAAAAAGAATTCCATTTATGACCATTCTACTTCCATATATATTCCATTGCAACGGAAAAAGTTTATAGAGTTGAAGTTTAATATAGAAACAATAATGGAGAAGTATGAGTTGGTGAATGGAGATGATCAGGGAAACATGTCATTCTATTACTGAACTGAGATGGTATTTTTCCGCCATTTTAAATTTGCAAAAACGTATTTACGATATCCATTCCGAAGTTGCTGAATCTACTTTTCAAAAGAGAAAAATGTTTTCGATATCCGTTCGCCTCTCTCTCATGCCAAGTACCAAAGTTATGGGAAAGAGCAATCATTTTGAAGGAAAAAATTCAGAATTCAGCCTTGCTTCGACCACACATGCTATTTTTGAAGGTTCCTAAATTCAACCCAGTTAAGATGAATGAAGACGATGATGATTGTGAAGAGGAAAACTTGATGGAAAACTTTTTCTCTCTCCGCTTTCTTACTATCCAAGTCCTTCATAGTTTTTAGGGTGAGCTCTTGAGCTTCAGAGAGAGGAGAGAGAAAACACATCCAACTTTAATATGCAAACTTGATGCCATCTCCGAAGGAAAGTTGAAGTTGAGGATTGTCATCTTTTCATTCCTTAAAGAAAGCACTCATCATATACCTATCTACATGGGCTATTCAACTTTCCTGGCGATTTTTACGACCCTTTAGATATATACCTCGAGTTCCACTCTCGAGTCAAATATTTTCTTTAGTGTCATCGTTAATTTCGTATGGGAACCACGTTCCCCGTAATAAAGTCAGGATAACCCATTCATTTCACATATTCAAGTGAAAAAGTCAAATCAAGATAAATGCGTATGTGTGTTTGCATAATATTATGGAATGTTTTCCTGCGTTTCAACCGGAGAAAGAAAGAGAGAGGAGGTGCATAAGCTTAAAACTTTTTGGACTAGTTTCCTCTCTTATGACTGACGATGAGTACAGCCATTTCCGAAGGATCAGGGAAAATGTCTTGTGGCCTTGTTTCCTTTTTAGGACAGAAAAACTTGAAAATCATGAACTATTTTTATTCCATCATGATGATCAGGATAAAGAAAGTTTTAACTGGTCCGAGAGCCAAGTGCCCGCTCAAGGTAATTTTAGTTTACGCTTTTAAAAAAGCTAAAAGAAACTAGTAAAAAGTTAACCGAGATATTTATAAACTCAAGACTGGAAAAATGAACTTGGCTGGACATATACGAATTGGTCTAAAGAGAAAATCTATTTGAATCCCTTCATGCATCTGGTATGTGGCGAAACCCTTGTAAATGTAAATAAAGATACGTAATCAATACTAAAAGGCAAGTTTATTTTTCTTTCCGAGAATAATCTTTGTTTTATGCATGTACGATCAATATCAGGAGAATATGGGTTAGAATATGGATTCTCTCGGCTTTTCGCGAGTAACGGAATAGAAAAAATGAAGACTTTTACGAGCATTTCCCCTTCTTGGAAGAAAGTCTATCTTAAGAATTTTGCTAAAGTGGAAAGGAAGGAGGAGTACCATTTCCTCCCAACTTTCTCGAGACGGAGGAAACGCTAGTCTACCAATAAAAGTCATTTGAACCTTCCACACATCGAGACTCACTGAGAAAGGTGTAGGTAGACAGGACATGACTGTATCCTGCTTAAAGTGCGCTACTAAAAAGGCAATAAAAATGGAAGAGATGGAATGATAGAAGGTAGATTGAGCGATCCATGATCTATGTATATTTATATTCGCTAATAATTAAAGAAGGACAGCGGTAATTTTATTCCAAGTTAAAAGCCATCGCCCCTCATCAGTTCAATTTGTCCTGATTAATTGATACTAAATTTGGATTTCACAGCATGCAGAGTACAATGACATTCAATTAATTGAGGAAAATTGGAACTTGACAACTCAATATTTTCTCCCTAAATTAAAACTCGGAAAGTTTATCAAAGTTATAAAAGTAATATGAGAGATGTATCCACCCCAGTGCTTTCACAATTCTACTATTTTCCCACACAGATCGTTCACTGCAGCATCCAAAAGTGTCAAAACTGCTAGGGTATAAACTTCCCATATTATTCAATGCTGACTCGAATACAAAACGGAGTGACAGGGCTCGAGCCGAAACGAGATATTTTTACGTCTGTGGAAACAAAATTGATGTGAATGAACTGAAAAGGTTAAACATGCTCTCTTGACTTCTACCTCGTATAAAATAAAAACAGTCTGAATTTATAATATTGAATTAAATGAGAGGAAAAAGACTATATTTAGCCATAAAGTTGCCAGAGATGTTTTCCAGGAATATTGCTACTCCTCCAAACGTATGTCATCTCTCTTTAACAGAACATATGAAATGCAAATTCCCATCTTTGTTGGTCATTTGACAAGACAAGTTGTTGACATTGTCATGTCTTTTTTATGAATTGGGTTGAAACTACACGGAGAGAGTGAGAGTAGCAAAAAATTTTGTTCTTTTTACTCACTCTCACAATTTCCGGTCGTTTAGCGTATTATCATATGCTAAATATTAGCTTAGCACTGTTTCCACCAATGAAACTCTCACAGGCATATTCTACCCGGGTAAAATGCGGAGAAAATACGAGTAGAAAAAGCGGACTCATAAAATTATTCCGGAAGGGAAATTGCTTTCTTTTTCTTTCCAAGAAATTTTTTTTGTGTATTTTTCTATTAAACATGTCTTTATTGTGAGTGTTCTAGGAAGTCAGCTCTTTATTTAGAGTACATTGTTTGTACTTTATTGACTATGTTCGGTGTAGCTCACTTAAGCTAAATATAATATTTTAATTGAGACAAATTAAATCATTACTGATGGAAGTGACGCACGAACCTCGTAATTAATAATTGATTTATGAGGGGAAATGAAGTTTAGTGACTTTAGCTTTTAGTATTACTTTGTTTAGATATTATATTCACTAGAAGCCTAAATTCTGCTAAAGTATTTCCGTTACTCGTCTCATCAGCTGAATTACATTTTTGACACACTAAATTTAATCCAGTATCTAATATATAAAACATAATCTAACTCTTTCTTTTGAAAACCAATACAAATAGTGAAATAGTAGAGGAAGTGACTAGAATTTTCCCAATGTCATTTTCCACTTCACAGCAGCAAAGTATCGCCTTTATAATCATATTAGGAGAAAGTAGTAAACGAGGTGGAGCTTAAAGAAAGCTCTTCTCTTATTGCGTCTTAAGTTGCCATTTCAATTTGAAAGCGGAGAGCATTTATGAATGCTATATATACAGAGAATTGACTTGTTTCTTGTTCAAGCTTTGCTTTTTAGAGTTGAGAATGATTCTCATTTTGTTTTGTGTTTCCCATTTATTTCACTCATGGAAATGGTGACGGGGATGAGTCAAAATTGAAAGTGCTCAAGTTGAATAGCCCATTCCTCTATAATAATGTTGATGATATATAAGCAAACTATCGTGTGGAATTTGAGCATAATCATTTCCCATCGTTTTAGTTATCATTAGCCTTTGAGCAAATGTCTTGACATCTAATGTCCTCGTGAGTTTTCATCTCATTACTGATATTGCTCCTGCAGTCAAGAATTTGATCTGGAGAAAAGTGATAGTTGGAGCGATTTACATGATGTCATCTTCTTTCCTCGGAAGATTACAAATTGCTATTGGGTTACATCATTTCCGCCTCCGATTCACTCACACTCTGAGACTTTTGCTTGTAATGATTTTTTTTAAACAGGAAACACTCACAAACTTCTCGACAATGTTAAGAAGGGTTGTAGACTTATGGACGAATTGACTTTTGACAATTTGTACAAGATGATAAGATCCTCTCTCTATAGACCTTAGACAAGTTGATTCCTTTTAGATTTCCATCTCAATAGAAATTTAGGTTAACGACATCCGATTCTCAGAGGGAAAATAGGAATTAAATTACTGAAATAATTATATGCGTGCATGTGCGTTTGTGGAATTTCCAGAATCATTAGAGTTTATATGGGACATGCTTTGAAGATTGTGAAATCAAAGAAAGCCGTTTGTTTACTACAGATGTTTACTGTGTGAATCAAAAGATTACTTTTTTGTGAATTGGGATGATGCAGGAGAGAAAATGGAACGTGAGAAAAATGATGACAATGATTAACGAGAGAGGACATAAAAAGAATAAACAAGATGCGATACTTTTATCATTTTTTTTATCAACCATACAGGTTTTTTCCTCTCTTTCCTGGCATGGATAAAGGTCAGACGAAATAAATTGAAATCCGATAACGTGTAATTTGCAGTTAGTCGAACCAGACTTATAAATTGCTGAAATAATCCAAGAGGGCAACTAATTCATTTCATCGAGTTGAAGTACCGTCTATTTATATCATATGCATGCAGGAAAATTTTGAATGAAGAAAGGCCACAAACAGTTGCCAATAATTCTAGGCATTGAAATGGGTAGAAAATGAAGAGAAATTTCCCTGATAACAAGATACATTCTTTAGTGGAATATAAAGATGCAAATGGCTTGTGGAAGATGCTCGAGATGTATTTACGAGATAAAAGGAGAAAATATAGAAACCCATCTCGTATAAGCATCTCTCTCCAGATATACAATCATCCATGTCATAAGCCATCAGGATTTATGAGGTAGTTGGCAAGGAACACACGAAAAAGCTAAGAGAGAGTTGTGTGTACAAATGACTTTCTCAGAGAAGGAGCACTCCTTCACTTTTATTTCACCCACTTTACTCTCTCCACGCATATCATCATATTATCATCGGTGGATGAGGGAAGAGAAGAGAGAAAACAAAATAAGCTATTTTCATCCCTGATAATGTATAATATCTGGTATTCCAACACATATAGTCCATTTAGCCTACTTTCTCCATTATAGCGTAGACCATGTAAACAAGTTTTTCCAAACCATCTCATCTCTCTCCCTATTTCCTCAGACTTTATCCTCTTGTCTATTGGCAATCAGATGAGATCCCAAAGAACAAAATACATGCTCGTTTATGTCCTTCCATTCCTTTCCTCTTCGATTGCCAATGATCCTTAAATTACAGAGGGAAAGTGGAAAACGCTCTTATTCCATCATTCCATTTCTATAATGTTACCATTTCTATCTCTCTCTGGTTTCCGAAATGATACTCTAAATATTCTTATCCTTCTAATGTTCAATATGAATATGACTGGATAAGATGTTTGGTTATGACAGAGCCTATCTCCACCCCTCGGCAATATTGAAAAATCGAAGTAAAAGGAAACATTAAAACCATTTCATTCTTAGTAATCCACCAAAGTGGGTAACGATGGGCGGCAACTCCCATTCTCTGACTTTGTTCAGACTTGAAAATTAAGATAAAGTTGGTAATGAGAATGACATAATTTCCACATCTTTCTTAAGGTGGAGTAGAAAATTATTGGAAGGTCTCGTAGAGAAAAGGCTACAATGTAATCTGATATGCAAGTGAAGAGCTCAAAGAGAGCATTAAAATCCACTAAAGCATCTTAATCGTTACACTTTCCAAGGTAATGTGCGAGTGAAGAGGAGCAAAAACTACTTAGGAAAATGGAATAAGTGCATACCCGAAGAATAAAGCAACTCTGTCATTCAAATGTAAAAGTATCCTGGTTATTACGAGCTATATGATGATGAGGCGACCAAGCTTAATCCTCCTTTTATCTCCATCCAAATAGTCTCGGAGCGAACAAGTCAAGCTTACCATCCTCTTTATTAGGGCAAACAAGCTTAAGCTAATGTTCCAAAGTTTCCTTTTCATCCTCCCATTTATGATCAGTGGAGGGTTGGAAATGCACATTATTCACGTGAGATGATTACACATTACGATTATTTATAACTTCAGGTGTGAGTTTAAATCAGTATCAGCACTTTTTCCCCCGAAAAGTTTATATCTCCGTGAAATATGAGCTATTCTCTGATGCAGTGACTCCTATTGTTTCTCTGTAATGGATCTTCCTTATCAGAGAACTTGGCCTAGATATGTCCTTGGACACCTCCATAAAATTTTATTCTTTCATATTTGGAAATGCAACGGTGTTACAAGATTAGAGGTGAATGATGATAGCTTGCGCCTTTGTCTAAATAACTATTATGTTGTAATGAGGTTATAATACCAAGTCAATTCTCCACCTCTGCTTTGTTCACCGCCTTTTATTAGCCACAAGTTTCACTTCGGCTTTCCTCTTTGTTTTGTTGTATGAATTTATAATACCGGCGGGAGTTGAGGCTGAATTAACTTTGAAAATTAAGCTTGTCTTATCCTTCTTCAGGGTTATTCAGAGTCAGAGTTTCAGCGCGCTTTCTCCTTCTCTCACCAAATAAATATATTATTCAATGTTAATGTCTTAGAATACTCAGCCGGAAAACGAAGTGCATGTTAGATAAGCCATGTAGCAAGTTATTTCTTTCCTAAATGCACATTGTTAACACTGAATGATGCAAAAGCATTTCCATTATCTCCCAATAACTATTCTACACTATCTCATATCGAACTTTCTCCGAGCACTTTTTAAAATGAATTGGGTCAACTCACGTCCCTGAATTGCAAGTTTGTCTTGGGGGATCTTAAAACACATTTATTTTAAGGGGGATTATATAAACTCATAAAATATACAGTTTACAATCTATCCATGCATTTTTCATATCAATTTACTGTGTCAAAGTCCTTGACTCCAATTTATTTATAGGGGATGTACGTCAATAGCTGTAAAATTTGTAAGGTTAAATCTTTCTAGGGAAAATGATATTTTAAGATAGGCGAGAGTCACATCACGTCTTACCAAGTACAGAGAAGGGCAAGAGTACAGTCATTGGCAATTTGATTAGTGCCTGGGTATAAAATTCAATTTTCCAAATAGAAAGGATGATATCAAGGTTTCTGCTATAACCACTTTAAATATAAAAATAGCAAATTAACCATGAAACGATGTAAACTGTTGATGAAATGGGGGAGTAATAGGCGGAATTTGAAATTGCTAATTGTCTCTCGCTTGAGCTGAGTCGAGTCCAAGTACTGTTCAATCGTAAAGTTTCTCAGGTATACCTAATACTAGTTAATTGCATAACAGTAAATACTTTAGGAGAAAGGCTAATAAAAGTAATAATTGTTTCAAAAATACACATCATTTTTAGTTCAACGACCCGAGACTAACTGAATAAACTGGAAAGGTGTATAGACCAATGCAGATGTGAAAGTCTGATGATAACTCAGAATAATCTGAAAGTGGTCTTGTCTCCCATAACTGTACTTGAGTGAGCTATACAGACATTTTATGTTTCTTTATGAGTGGTTTGCCGATTCTGGGAAGGGGAGTATAGCTCTGATTTTATATCAACATTACAACTTTCCAGGTACTATGTACACAATGAAAGTTAATTGCTCTCTTTTCTCCTAGCTTATAGGTTCTAACTCACTCAAGCCATGCTTGGTATTGACTGGAGTGAGTGAGTTGGGATCGTTCCTATCATAATTTTACATCCTCAAAAGCTCTGAGTCTGACTCTCTCAGTGATGAAATGAGAGGGAGTAAAATGGATTGAGAAATGTAATAAAGTGTGGGGAAATTAGAAACACGCATGGATACAGTTAGGGCAAAGGAGAGAGTTTTACAAGGGTTCACTAGTCTTCTATGTTCTTTGGAGGGGAAGTGTAAATAACAATATTTTTCATTTATAGGGAAAGCTCTCCGTGTTTTCCTCATACTAAGCTAATCTGACTAATGGCTGATGTTACTTTAGAAAATCGAGAGAAGGAAAAAGGATGGAAAGGATAGAAGGAGTTTTTTAAGCGGATACTATCCTTTTACTAAACGTAATTTCTTGGGAGCTCCGTCGTAAAATATCTTGTTGAAAATTGGCTTCTTAAATGAATAGAGAAAGAGTGATACATACTTATTCACCCCACTTACTCATATTAAGGCTAATCGTAATGGTTTTCCTTGTCTACAGGGAGCAACCAGAAGGCTATAAGTATACATTTTTAAGGAATCTTAAAAGCGGAAGGGATCGTAGTGAGATAAAAGGGTTTGAAGAAGGAAGGAAAAATTGTGCACAGCAGGGATCATGATGAAATGGAATGAAAAGGCTTTAAAAATCTATGAGACGATAGGGATCCTTCTGTGGAAGGATAATGAGAGGGAACAAGCATTGTTCCAGGAAACAAACAGACTAGTCAGTCAAGTTGGGCGCAGCGTGATACATCTTTGTAAAGGGCAAATGAGAAAAGGAAGAAGAGGTTGCTTTGTTCATGTAGAAAAATCCTAACTACCTATTTTCTTCTTTTGAATGAGGGAATTAATGCTGTTGGTTAAAATAAAGTTAAATGTACCCACATGATTTTTACTTCCTTGTGACGGCAAAAGTCTTTTTTGTTTTGACTTTTCCTTCTTGTCCTCATCGTCACACTTTCATTCCAAATGTATAACTGTCATAATCACCTTGATACTTACATAGCAAGTCTCACTTTCATGGTGGCTGAGCCACACCACCTTTCTCCGTTTTTTCATGAGATGATATACTACAAAATGGTTCTTGTTCTCTCTCTTAAGATAACATCATTATGATAAGAGATGAGTAGGCGAAACACTTCCAGCTGAAGCTTGAGAGCGCAAGGGAAGTATCAGCAAATGCTTTTTACATGACAAGTGGAAATATTACTACACAACTGAAGGAGAAAAGAATTTTTTGTTTCTTTTTTCTCTCGCCGAGATGAAGCTTGCTCCTGTAACAGATACAGCATAACTCTTAAAAGTTGGATGAAAGGAGAGAGAAGGAGAAAGCACTACGTATAAATTTATTACTTTGAATGTATGGATCACCCATAACCATGAATTTTGCTGACATTTATATAACGATAATGTCTTTTTCTCTTTTTTCCTTCGCACTTTAAGTGCAATGCACTTAGGAAACCGCTGCCACCACCGTCATCCTAAAACTAAACCACCGCTACGATTTCTCCTCTTTAAGTGAGAAGTGCGAAGTTTAGTAAGAAAATGAAATAAAAGGCGTAAGACGGAAAGTGGAAATTGTGAATCTCGACAATACATTTACTCCAACATTAAATATTGTTATGATCACAATCACCCATTTTAATTCATATTAAACTTGTAGAGAAAAAAGTTCAAAGAATCTTGCCTACTCTTGCCAGCAAACTAATCTCATTTTCACCATCATCATTGCGTAATTCATTCTTTTGGCAAAAGATTTTTTCTCCAAAGTCGAAATCTAAAAATGGGACTGTATTTTCATCACAATTTTTAAAAAGTGTTTGTCTTTCCAGACACGCCGGTAAAACCCGGTTGATTTACTGGATATAGTACAGATTAAAAGTGATCTGATGGCCAAAAAAGTTCAGTTACCGCTTGGGTCATTGTATCATTTGTGTTCCTATTTGTTTTTCGAGTTTGAGAAAAAGTTCAGGGAGAACTGATACTATATGGATCCCAGGTTCTTGGCTTATTTGGCATCGAACACATCACTATATTTGCAAGTTGACAGATGACACAAGAAATTCTAGAAATTGCTTTTCTACTTAAGCCTTTTCTCTAACAAGGGAGTTTCTCCGTTTCATAAAGGTAACGGATCTATACAATTCGGCCAGTTGAAATAAGGAGAAAGTTTTTCTTGTGGAAAAGGGATCTCTCTTCAACTACTTATTTTCTCTACGCATACATATCCCCATTTAGTTTTTGTGTGCATTGTGGATCCCCCACTTTCTCTCTATGAACCATCAGCTGTAGGTGGATTTTCTCTTTCCTCCTACTCCTCCTTAGAAGAAAGTAGGCAAGATACGCTGGCATAGTCATGTTCCCTTTCCAAGTTTGACAAGGATTTATGCGTGTCATTCTTTCGTTTAGGAGCGGTACTGAAAAGGCTGAAAATTTTGGGTATAGCCGTAATTGTGCTTTGTACTAGGAATTGCATCCCTTTTATACTACCCATATATTCTACAAACTCATCCAAGTTTTGGGAAGGAAGTACTCCCATGCTTGTGCATATTGACGCTATTTTCTCCGTAGAAAAAAAAAGGATTCTGCGAAAAAAAAAGCTTCCTTTCTTTTTGCATTACTTTCTCATACGTTCCAATATTCAATTTGAAAATTGTGTACGTTCACCATTCAGTTGGAACATTTATTGAAAAATATTCCATATATCTTTTCCTTCTGTAATTTTTGGGCCGTTGCCTTCCCAGTTTTTTAGGATATGGAGAGGAAGACAGGGCGTTTTTTCCAAAGTTGAAGAAGAAGAATATTCCTTTCAGTTTGATAGAGAGATATTTGGAGAAAGAGGAGACAGCTTCGGGCCGGCAGCCACTTCCTTTCTTCGGAGAAAAGTTTTGAGGAGACAGTAAATCACTACAGTTCTCGAATCGCTAACATCAGCATCCTTCCACAAATAGATATATTGCATCAGATTAATGTGGACATGATATTAGCTCTTTTACTATATTGCTTTATAGCTCAAGCAAAGCTTCTAAATACTCTAAATACTTCGTATATAAAAATAAGTAAGTCGATTGGATATCCCGGATTATTTACGCGTAGCAAGAGAGATTTAGAAAGTAGAAGTGAATCGAGCAGGATAACTTGGAAGGTTTACAGCAAATAGGTTTTCAGCAGTTTAAACTCGCACACGCTTATTTCAAGATATGCGAACGGAAATTCCATCATTTCCTATCGATTTCTTCTAATCCGCCTACACTCGGAAAATTTAATCAGAAACGCTTCAAGCGAGAGAGTAGATGCTCAAAACCTGAATGAATTATTGATAATCGTAATATTTTGAACGAGACACGCAAGCCTTTTCACCAAATGATCTTGTATTCAAAAATTGCTAGCTAAATTTATCTTTTCTCGATTTCGATCTTTCATAAGAGCTACTATTCTGCTGCTGACCAGCTGGAAAAATGAAAAATTAGGTGGTGTAAACGAATTCCTTTGAAAGCTCTCCATCTGGTGTTGATGCTGATGGTTATGGTGATGGAGATGACCAAGATTTGAATGCAGCTTCCTCTTCTCTCTGTCATTTCAAGAGATGAGTATCGGCAAAATGACAACCAAGTGTGGCCGCTATTTTTATTTTGAGCTGGAGCATTTCCCCCGATGCGAAGAAGCGGAAGATTTTCTCGATCTGCTCTAAATCGAGAAACTAAAAATGAAATATGAGCGTATCGGATGACAGCACTTGAGAAAATCGTAGGGAAAAGTATGTGACCTCGTCATTCAACTTGTCATTGGAGAAATGTCTTATTGTAGATTTACAAAGTGGAATAACAACCTCTCAAAACCTTTTTTCTTATAACAATTTTATTCAATGTACGACCCCAGTATTTTCAACACTTGAGTATCAGATTTTATAGTACGAAATCAAAACCGAAGGGGAAGAAAATCTTCTTGATTTTTCAATCAAGATGATAACAGTAATGTGTTTAGCGTATCACTTGACCTCGACCTGCCATCTGCTCCATGTACACTAGAATGCACACTGGAGATGATGAAATCGTCAACTAAAAGCGGAGGAAGAAAAGTGAAATCAATTTAGAAAATCTGTGCGAGTCCCACCAACCGTTGAGTGAAACAGTGCTACTTTGCTGCAACTTTTCTTTCCCGGAAGAGGTGCACGACTTCACAACTGATACAGGAAAAAACTCTTCTACGACAATCACACACTTTCCCCAGAGCTTCTTGAGATTTAACTGACAATTTCACGCGATCCCAATTTACTACTTTGAACTGCACTTGTAAACTTTAATGGAGGGACATGGCACACTTTCACTCAAGGATTTCCCCACTTCCAAAAAGCAAATACGAAACTTTACAAAAAGTATTTTTTCACTCGGCCATAATTTATTGTAGGAAATGTCTAAACGCCTTAAGATTTTTGGACTTTTTTACAAAATGTTCAACAAAATTCCCCCTCTATTTATCTTTTCATGCCAAAAATTAAACCTTCTATTTTATTAGGAAATTCCACTTCCGCATTCCCTAACACTCTATCACAATAGGGATCAACTACCTTTTTTATTCTAGTCTAAAAGCATTTTTTAACAATAAAACTCACTCCCAAAAACACTCGCATTAGTTGCCCATATAATTTACATTTTAGTGGGGGAAAATTAGCTCATTAAAATATCGTGTTGAAAAAAATCTCCATAAGAAAATTAGCTGCTGTCGTTTGTCTCCTCTTGTGTCTTCCAATTCCTTCTTAAACATGTAAAGTTATATCTTTTTTAGAGAAACTTACATGGAAAAAAGTTGAGAGGGAGAAATGAAGTGTAGTACAACTCCCCAAAGAAGTAATAAGAGAGCAAGTTTCTTTTCATAGAGAGAAAGGAAAAACTTCCATTACTTTTCACTGATACGTTAGGATAATATAGACAGTATTGTCAAACAGTTTTCGCGAGAGAGTTCCACATTAAAAACTTTTTCTAAGTAAACGAATAGGCAATCTACATAAATATTGCATGTGGTTTCCTTATTATTCCTGAGGCAAGAGTATAAGCTTAGATGGAGGAGATATAGCAAAGTAATTCCATTTTTGCATAAGACCCAATAAGCTGAATAAAAGAGTGGGAAACGTAAAGGCAATAATAACTTCAGGATAAGCCAAGAATTCAAGGGAACGGGTGAGAATAACGGAGTCATGCATGTCCTTGCATATTATCTTGGAACAAACAGGGTTGCAAAAGGGATCTCTATATGGCACGCTTTCACATGCTTCCAAATAATGGCATGCATTGGCTAGAGCCAAAATATAGGCCAAACTGAAAATAGAGATAGCTTGAGCCTATCCAATACTGTGTATATAGTGTTGGAAACCACTTCAAAAAAAGCCAGCCTCCGACTAAAAGTTTCCCCATGAGTGCAATTAATTACTTTTATTGGCAGTTTGAGCCGTAAATAACCCTCGTGGTTTTTGGCAACTCGGAGAGGAGAGAGAGAGAGAGAAGCGGGAGAAATCTATTTCCCTAGTTAAGGGCTCCCCAAAATACGTTCGAGGAACCCGGCGTAGAAAGAAGATCCTAAAGGGTTACAGGAAATGGGATACATGTCTCTTACCGATATTGTAAAACCGCGGTTGTTGTTATTAAAAAGTAGCTAGTCATAGCTCGTAAAGAGTGAGGTGAGGAAATGTGAACTTTGTCTGTGAAATGCACCATATTAAATTCTCAATGCGAGGATTTTCTTTTCCGCGAAGGATGAGAATAGAGAAGGGTATTGGGTTAGAGGAGAAGAAAAAGCGATTATTCCTGTCGAAATTGGAACAGGTTGAATCAGTTTGGCAAGGAGCTAAGGCTGCATATAATTCTACAGGGATTTTGTATTGTCTAATGAAAAACTAAAAAAGAAACTTGCCCTGAAATATTAATGCTTAACCTTCAAACTTTCTTTGAATGCAAGTACAAATAATGGAGAAGAGAAGAGTAGGTGGAGTGAAAGAAGAAAAATATATCCCTTTTTAGCAATTGTCTTGAGGATAAATATGCATAAATCACATTAGTCACTTTCTCCTCCAACCTATGAATAGAAATTGACTTCTCACCAGGGAGAAATTTCAGACTTGGCTCACTATTCTCATTCCTTCATCGACTACTTTCTCCACTTTGGAAAGGAGATGTCACTTGGAATTGCCATGTGTGGGATACACCTATACAGCTATAAAAATTACGAGTTTTTTTCTCTCTCCTTCTCTCTCCAGTCCAAAAAATGTTTATAGCTTAAGGGGAACAAGTTCGATTTGGACATTGGAAATAGCTCCTTAAAACGGAATAAATAGCTTCCTTATCGTAACCAAACCTGGCGCTCACTTTCAATGACTTCAAGGCCGAGAGGGAAATGCATTAGCCCTTTTATGCATCACCTCTCCCACAGGGGTACTCGAAAAAATTCCCATTTCCCTCACCAATGCCATGCCACTTCTTGTATACAATCAGGGTGACACATGCTGAGCAAAATACGCTACTCATCGCTTCCACAAGAGAATCATCAGCAATATTTTTTCCTGAAATTGCATATCCGTTCACGTGTTGTGAATGGGAAGTGATAAAAGGAAGGTCTTTGGATTTTTTGATATATGATTGCAATATGATGTTGGAGAAAATGAACATCAGTTCTTCATGATACTCTTGGATGAGTGGCAGTTATTACTTCATTTTGGAGGGTAGTAAACATTAGATTGGGATCTTGGATGTTGTCATCAATGTCATCTCTCCAATTCTGGAGGCTGCGTGTTCATATTCTGAACTGACATTAAATTTGCACTTTTGTGATAAGCAAAAGGAAACCCATTTGGATAGGACTGCTTTGCTATTTTCATTTTTTTATCAATAATTTGAATTGCTTATGTCCCCCATTAGTTTCGCATTTGATGTTATTGGTTTGTATTTTGAAATTATCTCCCCATCCCAGAGCTCTGCAGATAGGACGTAGTTCGTGAGAAATTCATAGAATGGGTAAAAGTGCGTGAATGATTTATCCGAGCAGAAAGGAAAAGGAAGGAGAAATGGGTCGCATGTGAAATATTATGTAGTTTTGCCATTTTTATATATTTTTCTATAATAACTGTATCCATACAAGCATACATTTTAATACACGCTCCGCTAGCTCTAAAGGAAATGGCCCTAATAATGCACAAGCAGTTTATAATTTTATAATTCCGTTAAATTATTTCATAATAATAGTTTATAGGAAGAGAGAAAGCAACGATTCGAATATGGCAAAATGAAATCGTCCAACTTGAAAATTATTACAGTGCCAAAAAATTATTGCGTGTTGGTCGTATAGCAGGAATGGCAAATATAATGCTTTGCTCTGCAGAGAGTCCTCCATTCTCTTGTGAAATCTGAGTTATTTTTGAACAAAAGTGCGTTTCCGTTTCACATTTTGAAAATACTTTTGGATGAGGGTACAAGCACGATTGGATGAGTACAATTTTTATGGTTCATCTCATCTCATATTTCTCACAGGTTAACGTAGGACCCGTAAGCTTTTACCTTGCTAATATGCTTAATTCATTTACACCAATTGTGCTGCTTTGTTAGAGGATGATGATCCCGGGCAGGAAGTGAAAGTTCCCATTTCCTCTCGAATTACATGTTTCTCCAACAATTTTGCTAGTTTCACTCTATTTTATACCATCTCATGAGTTGTATACGAGTAGCTTTTAAATTCTATGGGATTTAAGCCTCTTCTCTTAAGCCCACGTTTTATCCCTCTTTTGTTAGAATGTTAAAGGATCAAATTTAAATTACATGAAAGTCATCAACATTTCTTCAAAGTTAATGGCCTTGGCTCTCACTCTCACATTTAAGGAGACCCTTGATATATTCTATTCATTTATGTTATCATCTCATTCAATTTTCAATTCAAACAAAAACATTTCGAAGCGAATCTAAGAAAAACAAATTCAATAACGAATGTCAATGACACGTTCGTCCGTCTCCTGTCTCATTTAAAATAATCATTTCAATCCTCAATTTTAAAGGAATCGATTAGTCAACAAGTTTGAATGGGAATTGAAAGCTGTTACAAACAAGTGTAATCACGTATTCATTTACATGATCTAATCTCACGTGCGTACCCTCCTTATAAATTTCAAGTCTTCAAGGGACAAGTGTTATTGTTACTATTATTATTATTACAAGTCAAACTGAAGTGGTTGATTCTCTACTGTAAAGTAATCGTATTGTTTCAGCGAAAAATATTAGGAGAGAGCCCTTTACTCGAAAATTCAATCGAGTTTTTGGAAACAAGCCTTTAATTTTCTGCCATAATAAGATGAGACAAGAGCGGGAGCAAATAAGCAGAAAATCACGTTTGGGAAGATCCAACTTAATGATATTTAGTTTCGTACTTCCGTGAGAGTAGAGAGGGGAAATAATCATGTGATTTTCTACAATACTCCTCCAATTCACTTTTTGCTGACAAGAGTTAAAATGAGGAAAAAGGGATTTTGTATTTCCTAAAATCCAGTTTCCACTCGCCAGTGTAAGATTACAATAACAGGATACAGAAGAGTGGAATGAGTAGGAGTAGTTTTGACTTCCAGGGAAGGATGTAAAGGAGGAGGAACTCAACAAATAATTCTTAGGAGAGAAGAGAAAATCAAGCCAACTCAGCTATTATTTGTATGCCATGGGAAACATATGGGAGGTAGAGAAGGAAAATGAGAAAAAAATCAAAATGTTGCTTACTTGGTTTGACTTTGGTGTTGGTGGCAAAGAGCAAAGGAAAAAATAGAGGTTCGCATGGTAGACCGCCTACTGAGCACTTTGATTGCGGTTCTACACTTTCACTTTTACGCCGGCACATGCAAACCAATTTGAGCAAGAAAAAACAATATTCCTTCACAACGTGTGATTTTCTCCGCCAACGCATAGAATAGTAGGTAGTTGGTAATAGGAAACTTTTTAGGATGTTGGTTGTTAACGATTTCGCAACTGTTCAAAACAGCATTCACGTAATTCGTGCAAGAGACTTGCCAACTTTCAGAAACGACTTGATCCAACTCATTCATTAATGTGTGTGGCCCATGAAATGATTAAGGAATGACAAGAACAACCTTGTAAACAGAATCTGGACGATGTTGACGATATAAGTGGAAGACGTTGTGAATAATTTAATTACATTCAAAGTCACTCACTCAATGGGCCCTCTAAGCAAGTTTTTTCCCAACTGTTTCAACTAGAAAAGAGTAATTTGCGCCTTCCATTTATGAATGAGTAAAAGTAGGTTTTTCCTGCTTCCGGATATAACAATATCATTTATAATATAGAATCTTCCTCTCTGCCCTATTTTGTCATTTCCTGCCACCAGCCACGTCTCATTCCCAAGAGGGATTTTCACTTTTGGGAAAAGTAGAGCTTTTGCAAAAGTTTACAATAAATTCAAACTTGTTCTTTTTACGGGGTTTCAACACATTCATCTCTGTGAAAATGAGTGTCAACATGTGTAAATATGATTGCGACAGTTTCAACATTAAAGTTACGACTTTTCCCCTTTGGACGAATTTTACTCTCGCAACGAAATTAACTATTTATAAGAATAAATAATCTGTAGACAGGTTTCTCGTTATTTTGCAAACTTTTTTTTCACTCGGAAACAATTGGTGTGTGCATCAATCGCTTTGGAAAGTCATAAGTTTATACCTATTTATATGCCACAGAGACAAGTACTTTTTTTCTACTAGTGGTAAACATTTTATCATACTTTTTTTCTTTTTTCTTTCCATACATATTTTATACGAGTGAAACTCTTTCCCCTTCAAACCGCCACTTGTTTTCTCTTGTTGAGTAGGTCATAAAGGAGAATGAGAGTTGAGGAAAGGCTGCCAATCTTAGATAACAACCGTTTCCGTCTTCTATTTGTTGACTGGCATCTCACTGAGTGGAAAAAATTCTAGTTTCTTGTTTCCCCAATTGCTCCAGGACCTTTTACCAATTTGCTCTCTCGTAAACACATTTTACTACACAAACATTAAAAGCAACAACTCAAATAAATTCAGTTCTCACACACTTTCTCCCCCGAGTGAAAGCATTCCTTTGTCTTTTAATATTGGGAAGAGTATGAGCACATCTGTTTAATTAAAAAATGGGACAAGGAAAGTATAAAAAGTTATAAATAGGTTGAGTACTAAGTACGTAGGTGTGTACTGGAACAAATGTTCACGTTGATTACTTTCCCTTCGATTATTTACTTGGAGAAATGATGTTTTCTTTTATGGCTTAAACTGTAATGTAATATTTTTATATTTGATTCAAGAAAAGTATGAAATGGTTTCTTCTTAGAAATGGAAGTTTCCATTTAAAGTCTGATTGCACTAAATATGTATGACGAGTTTTGGAAAGAGACATCTTGAGAAAAGCACTCTCTCTTTTCTCCCTCTCTCCCAAAATTGTTTATTTTTACTTTACTATCTGGGAGCTTTAGGAGAGCTGATAAAAAAGTAAATTTTATAACAAGTTTTACACACTGAAATAGTTTTAATGTGGGTTCAACAACCAACAGAGTTGCTTTGAAATCACAGAGAGAACATTGTACTGCCTCTGTTTACCTTCGCCTTTTATCTACTAGATACCTTTATTGTATAATGATGTCAGTTGGTACATAATTCATCATTCCTTCAATTCTCAGGAAAAAATCTAGGAGTCTTTACAGGAATAGTGCAACTTCTCCGGACTATGATGCTCATACTTTTTTTTACCCTGTTAGCTTTCAATTCTCCATGTCTTCAAGTGCTTCTTCTCCCAAGTGCCTTTTACCTTTTTAAAGTGCACAAAGTTGGGAAAACGTAACATTCACACAACTAAAATTAGTTTCTTCTCGTACACCTTCATAATTATAATGTTTTTGATTTACTGTTTTTCATTTCAATTAATTTTGAAAGGTGAATGAACGAAACCATAATAATTATTAAAATCATAATGGAATGGCTGATTGTGGTCCAGGAGAGGCACCTGCATATCTATAAGAGAAAGTCAACTGCATTTCTCTGCCATTGTATAATTATAAATGTCTTCATTAGAGCAATACCCTTTCTGCATTATTAAAGCTCAGCAGCAAACTAATTTTTTTGCTCGTTGCTCTTTCACACTCTACATCCTAGAGGATAACTAAGGGCAAGACTATTGACGGTCTTTTGTTTTTATCTTTCTCTTGCGGAACGTCTGTTACTTTCTGTCACTTAGTAAAGCATTAAGCTCTTTCCTTGAATCTCTGCTCTAGTCTCAAACTGATGGTGATGGAATGTGCAACAATAACAGTGTGACTGGTGTGGTCTCACATTGCTCAAATTAATCTAATCCATTTTAGACTCGTTGCATTCTCTCCTAAAAGAAAGCCATGGGTGACCTTTCCTCCCGCAGTTTTCTCTTTTCGTCACGTCTCACGCACAAATAAGCATTAAGTTGATGGTTTAAGGAAGCCGGTAGTCCCGTTGTCAATTGTTTGCACAAGCCAACTTGTTGAAAGTTTAAGCTCAGCTCATTTTCTCCCGTCAGGCATAATATCTCTAAATATGTTTATAGTGCGTTTAAAAAACCCCGTCATATGTCAGACGGAAAGTTGGCATTGTTATAAGCGCTCTGTCTCTCTTGTGTACACGTGCAGAACGGTATTGTTCGCTCACTTCCCTGTTTGTTTAGTTTTGCTACGCATACTGCTCTCTCTAACACACGGAGAAAGGGTTAATATTAGTCTACCTCATGTTTGATGAGTTGAAGAAAGTTTTTAACTTTGACAATTTGACATGCACGTAATCACCTTCCGTTCTCTGGACTCATATGCCCTATGCTACATTTTGTGTGCAAGTTGCTCACTTTAAAAGTTGTGAGTTTTCGAGTGCGGTTTCTGTTGAAATTCCGCACATTTATCTCCTCCTAGATGACAGAGCTACTAGGCCCTCCGCACGAAGTTCCCACACCACTGCAAATTCTCCACGAGACGAAAGACGACGTGGGCAACCAATAAAAGGATTTACGTTTCATGCATGAATTGCCTGAGCTTCCACTGAGCTCTTTCTCCAAACCCGGAATGAAAGCCTTTTGTACACTACTGTTTATTTTTTGACAGTTTTTCAAAACTTTCTCGTTCCGGCTTAAACTGAGAAAGAGAGAACTTCACCATGAATATTTATTGACTGGGTTTGTTGTCTGCTTGGCGTGATTATGAAATATATTTATTTTATTACTCAACAACCCTCCTTTAACTATTATGCTTGTGGCTTTCATGGAGAAAGCTGCCATAAAAACTACTTTTATAACTGAAGTATCGGGCATTTTTCAAAATAAGGATGAATTTAAATAAATTCTCAAGCTGAAGGAATGACTCCACTTCTCATATTGTTTTTATTCACCACTATTTACCAAAAACTTTCTCACCATCACACGCACATTCTTGGAAGGAATTTCCACACGAAACCAATCCATACTTGCAGTGTCACGCATAGAGAGAAACGATCCATTTCGTGTAGATATCCGTAAACACTTTGACAACTTCCGTTTATAGAGAAATGCTAATATCGACATTATTTGGAATGTGATGCGGTGTACTTTTTACAGCGCCTTGTGTCCCTACACATCTGTTTCAGCTTGCATTTCAGCTTCTAAGATGAAAACGTGAAAATAAAGATGGTTGAAAGGAGAGAAAACGACGACAATCAAAAAAGGAAGGAAAAATAATGTATTCTTTGTGAGCCGAATAGCTAATGTAAACTAGGCCATGAGCTTACTCTGGAGAATGTATAACCAGCTTATATGTAATTTTGTGCATCAGAATCACACTCGAAAAATATTCATCTTTCTTCTTTCCCACCGTTTCCTTCAAGAAGGGAGATGCTTGGACGGATGATAAATAGAAGCTCATTCTCGCTCACAACTCACGAAAAGACGACAGGATTTTTTTGCAGAGAAAGTGGTGAAAAAATGTTGCCACCATTCCATCCAGGTTTTTTCGTAGAATTTCTCTCTTGTACTCGTAAATGAGATCCATTCCCAAAGTGTCAAGTTTGGAATATCCTTATTCCTTCATTATAATAATCTTTTGCCACATTTTCTCTACCAACACGTTGTACAATGTTAAAATGACTGCATACTATTTACTTTTGCAATGGCAGGAGAGAGAAATCTCATTCAAAAAGTACTTCCACTTCATCGGCTTTTATTAAGCAGACTATATATTGATACTGTATAAACTATTATTATAATCATTTTGCCTCGAGTGAAAATAGTTTTAAGACTTTCTCTTTTTTAAAGAGTTGGTTGCATAATAGAAACATGAATAGGTATAGATTTGATTCGAGTGAGAGAGAAAGAGCTGCAACATTATTCTTCTTCCGTCCTTCTCATCTTTTATTTCTTTTGTGTTTGAATTCCATGAGAAAAAATCAAGTGTCTGAAGTGGCTGCTGCAGTCAATGATGCAGATGACGATCTTGGGAAAAGGGGAGTGTAAGATTGCATTGCAGCTCAGGTAAATGATGTGGGTAGAGTGGTGCAGTCCTCATTCTAAATCAACTCACTCCATATACCTCATAAAAGGGAATAAAAAATAAGAGAGGTTGTGAAAATATAAACATTTCAGGGAGTTGTAAAGCGCTTCTTGTGTGAGTTCTAAAATGGTTGGGAAAGGGAATGAATTTACTCAAGAAAATTGTGAAAGGAACTCATTGGATTATATTTTCCTGCTTGTGCTATCAACCGAGGGGGAAACAAGACTGGAAATTTTTTTCAGTTTGAAATGAGATGACATGTGTGCGACACTGATGGCGTTCGTGGTGTTGGGAGAGGGATGAAGTGAGTGGAATAATGTTGTTGACTTCCTGCTGGGAGACAGAATTTACCAATATCACCGCCTCCACAGTAGGTATTCTCTGTATAAAGCATTGTAATCAGATCTATTATCTTCACGTACGGCAACTGTTGTCACACACTCTCCCGAGTAAATACGCACTAGTAAATATTCACGGTGTAGCGCCTTCGTTTTTTCTTCTCATCCAGGAAAATGTGATGGGAATTGGGGGCTCGAGCCAATATTACCTTCGCAGCTCGTACACATATCCGCTTATTCGTACTTTGCTCTCTTACTTTCCCCGGTGTCATTTTCTTCTGTTGGATTCATGCATGACGACTACCAAATAGGGAGGGAGAGTGAGCCGGAAGTCATATGGCATGAGCAATGTTAAAGAGAGAAGTATATAGCTTGAGAAACAAAGTGCATCTCGCTCCTCTTGGGCTTAGCATTTGAATTCAAAGTCATTGCCTTACCACTGCAGGAGCGATTTACAAAGTCCTCAGCAGTCTCACGACTCCAATAAAACGGTTCACCTTGCATTGCCCTCATCATCACCAAGAACATAACATGAAATTTAACTTTCCTTTTTAAAACCAGCTCTTTCTCTTTGGCTAACGCAATCCAATAACTTTACTGATATTGGTTTTTCTCAAGAAAACTTTTCAAACTATTATTTTCCACAATAATGTGGATATTGCGTTATTTCTCTGTGCAATGGCTTGGGATGCGAATTGCGAAGACAAATATGGTCGTTGACATAAGGAAACGGGAATAAAACTGATGATGTTATGGCGTGTAATGATTCGATTGTTTTGGGACTGGTTGTAACAGCCAACAACGTATTTTATGAGGACGTTATACCCTCATGCCAGTTTCTTTTGGCTCACGCACAATTTTAAGGGCATTGCAACGACCTCATCCTAAATTTAATTTGCTGCAGTGATCGTTTTCAAATCTCTTGTCTCTGTTTTAAAATGTAAATTGAATTGTTTGTATTCAAACCTTTGCAATCACTGCATCGGGGCAATACGCTAAATGGGTGGTGTCATATGCAAATGAAACGTAAACACTTTGTTTGGCAAACTCGGTGGTCCGTGAAGTAGGTGGTTTAACTTGCAATTAAAATTGCTGGGATATCACGCAAACATAAATATAGCTAACAAGAGTAAATATTATAATAAACTCTAGCTAATTGCTCCAAGATGCCTTTTTCGAGTGTTTTTTCAAGTAAACAACACAATATTGACCTTTACACGTGCATTAAGTTTTCTAAGAAACGTGCCAGACGCCTGACGTCTTCAGTCTCGTCTGCGCTTCCCTCTGATAAAGTAATGGTTAAATCAAAAACATAATTGAATGTAAAGAAAAGAAAAAGTTTTACGGTTGTTGAGAAGTTTAATAGGACAAAGTCTAAAATATGTGGGCACTATAAATTATGCAGGTGTTGCATTTTTAGCGAATAAGCGGGCTATGACTATAGATGGTTTGCATGCATTTATTTTTCTTGACCCAATTTAAAATGTAAGGACTTTTTTCTTGCGTTATTGTTGAGGCAAGCACGAAATTTGTATTTGATTTGTTTAGTTTTTTTTACCACTTGTTCTTTACTTGGTATTATACTAGAAAGTTAAGAACTTGTTAAAAATTATAGCATCACTTCCAAATCCCACGCAACGTTTACAATCTTCTGTGTAAAAGTTTTTGCATGTCTGAGAAAGTTTTTGGTGTGCTATTAAACAAGTATATTCGTTGATTGCCCGCTATTGTTTTACCACTCTCTTGTTTACGGCAGCTTCTGGTTTTTTGTGATAACGAGACAACGACTGGCAGCAAAAAAGACACAAACGATTTATTCTCGGTAGTCGACCTATTTACTTGTTTTAGGGAAACGAGCTCCCCTCCTTTAATTTTTGCAATAGAATTACATCGACTTTCGAAGACGTTAGACACAAAAGGGGAAGGATGAATACAGAACAATTTTTTGGAACAAAAGCACTCTCCCTCTCTGATATCGACGGCATTATATCATGAATGAAAAAGATTTATTGTGATGACACACAACAGCATCTTTAACTCTAGTCTACTTGCCAATTCATTAAGTGAAAGAGAAAGTAGGAGACTCTTCTAAACTATATTTTTTACTTTCATTTTCAGAATCAGTTGGAAACAGAACTTCTCCTGGAGGAAAAGGAGGACCAGGCAATGGAGGACATCCACCTCCCAAGGTATTAGCGAATTTGTCCGGGGTCACAGGACTAGCGCAGTCAGCATCCCCTACCCCTTCATCATATTATCCTCCAGCTCCATCAATCCAGTCCCTTGTGAGAAGTCAATCTTTTGACTACACAGTCCAGAATAAATCCTCTGGTGGGAAGAATAGCGGGAGTATAGCAAATCCGAGTCCACTTGTGATGGTGCCGGGTGTACCAAGGTCCTCTCACGTCAATCAGCAGCCCTTCCTGGCCAACATCGATAGCACTTACAACTCGACAATCTCGTCCATTGACATCATGAATTCGTCGACGAGCCCGTTTGTCACTCTCAACTCGACGGTGTTGAGAGCTCAGTACAAAAGCAATGCGTTGCTTCCATGTAACGTTCGCAACTCTGGGGATGGAGTCACGGTAAGGATAAAATTTCTAATATTAAACGTACCCCATTGCCATTAGCAGAATGATAAGCACTTACTCAAATGCCTATCTAAAATCTCGCCTTAAAGGACACACTTGTCTCATGTGCCAAGAAAGAAAATAAAGCGGTGGGGCCAACTTTCTTCTCCGAGACATTTTCTCCCTCCAACATGAAATGAAATGGTTTGAATTAATGGTAAATGTTGAGAATGGCTTCAGCTATGAGTATAACGGTTGATGGTTCAAAGAACTTATCACTTTTCCGATAATATCGCCACAGACAGTTATACATCATCTCGAAAAGGGGAAAAGAGGAAAAGGCAAGCTTTTCAAAAATAAGTAAAGTGAAGTTGCACAGGCAAAATTCTAATATGCTTGAATCTCATACCAATTCTCCATGAATCATGTCACACCGCCTATCTTTTCCTACCCATATGCATTACACGACTGCATTAAAGCTTCTACCATTTAGTTCTTATATAATGATGTGTCCATTCAACTTTTTCTTCCCTTCTCCTTCACTTTCCATTTAAGATGAATAAAGGCACTGCTTGCATTTAACAAGCATTTAAAAAAGTTTTTCTCCTCTGCCGTTTTGCAGTCAGATTTAGAGGCAGTTTTCTCCGTAATTTATTTTCTCCGAGTTTATGCTGAAATAATGAGCATTCAAAGTTTTTTCAAGGGGGATCGTCACTATATGCTCCTGCTCCTGACTTGCTTCAAAACTATATTACCTTACTACTTATCAAGAGCGCAGGAGCTTACACAAGTACACTTATAGTTGGACCAAGTAGTAGTGGAGAAGACATTAGACATAACTAAAAGCAATTTGCTGTGAAGACGAAGAAGAGGAAAAAAATGAAGATAAACAGAAGTGTACGTACTCCTGTGTCATTTCTTTGAAAAGAGTTGTTGGTGAAGCTTCTCCCCAGCTCATTATTATTATATCATCATAGAAATGTAGACAAAAAGGAGATCACTTTTACTTTTTTTGCTTTCCCACTCATTCTTTTACTCTGGTATGAAAGGCTAACTGCCATTTGTACGTGTATTACATGTTGAATAGTTGTAGAAAAGCGGACACGCTCAACCCCTTTTTCTTTTTAAGTAAAACCGTTTTGCATTCAAACATAAAGTAATGGGAAATGGGAGCAAGGAGAGGATTGTGATGGTGAAGTGGCTCTCCCTCTTTCTTAAGATACCTTAATAAGGAGCTTCTCGTCCTCTTCCCCTCCTTTCTCTCTTATTTTTTGTTGTTCCAGAGAAGAGAAAAGGAGAGCAGACCACTTTCTCTTCTTCCAAGTGAAAGTGGCGCTCTCCTATACACACTAGAGAGGGAAATAAGTTGAGAAAATCTTGTAATAAATTATGAAGATCTTGATAATTTTTCAAAGACTAAGTGCGTGCTTTCTGACATGTGTACTCTCCTGAGTTTCACATCATACCATTTAATATAGATTCCTTACCCTCTTGTCTTTTCCCAAAGTTTTCGCTGACTGGCAGTCACTAGTGGAGGTGGATATGTGGATGGCTTTACAAATAATGGATCAAGGAGTGGGACGCGCACGGCGACATACATTACAAATAATGCAATAACCCATTTCTAAAGCCAGAGACAAACCTTCTCCCTATTATTAAGTTGGTTGAGTGTGCACGCTACCATTTGACAAGCGTGGTGGGATCACATTGCAGATTTTCTCCTAAATGGATTCATTTCTCCTGTAATGTTGTCTACATGCGTGGCATAAGAGAAGCTGCGAAGAAACCTGCTAAAATATATTCTTTCAAAGTTAAACTATAACTTTCTCTCTGCCTCAAGCATCAGACACTACTGAACCAAAGATTCCCTTCCGGTTATTATTATGGGAAATGGAGGGGAAGAGTAATGAGAAGTGCCAGAAAAAGCGTAATAAAAATGCCAAGGAGCAGTCTCCCTGAATCGATTAGATGATGAAGAGAGGAGAAGGACTCTTTAGCCGAGTGTAATGGGATTTTTATAGTGTTGTTTGAGGGCAGACCTGCTACACCAACAAAAATTTGGATGAAAAGTCTCTAAACTTTCTCCTACATAGTCTATACATATTTCACCTTGCCATCTTCCGATGCTGTACTTTAAGGAGAAAGTCATTGGCGTCTTGTAGAAAATAACAAGGTAGAGATTTCCTTTGAAGAAAATATTCCTTTTATTCCATGACCTTAAGGAAAAAAGATGCTTCATTTTTTTTCAACGAAACGCTAGAGGAAAAGGGGAAATTAGTCTCAGGAAACCAATCTGATTCGACCTAGCACTCCGCAAAAAATAAAAGGTAGAAAAGTGGAAAAAGAAGGTGGATGGGGAGATGAGAAAATCATTTTTATTACTTTCCGCTCCAACTCTCTCATTAACAATAACACTTTTATTAGAAGCTATAATTGTTGCGCTAATATTTTTGTGTACTTGCTAAGAATGGATAATAATAGAAGCAATTATCACAGCATTAATAATAAGGTTATTACTGTTATATTCGCAATGCAATTCTCTCCATTTATTGCATTGGCAGCTCTGGGATTTGTAAGACAATAGTTCGCTTTGCAAATAATGTGTTTTCATTAAAGAAATGGCTTGAGATCTGGAGAAAGCTACATACCTTTAAGCATTGTTTAGACCAGCTGGGATTCCATTGAAGAGAGAGTGTAAATGCGGAAATGATTAATTGCGAGAGTCTGAATGCCTTCATCTTCTTGCTGGAATGAGCTGCTCTCAATTGGCAACAAGATGCAATTACTTTTATTATTAGTCATCAGCATTGACCTCGCCCTGGTCTGGTGCAACTCCATTTCCTCCGTTTGGTAAGATGTTGATATGCTCTAGAGGTTTGCAACTTGAAAAGTGGCTAGGAGAATAGTAATTGAAAGTTGAGACTACTTCTACAATAACAGTAATCATAATCATACGCAAAATATTCACTACAGAAAGCTGTGGAGGATGAGGAAATGGGAAAACTTTTTAGATTTGATGGAGACAAGTGGTAAACCCATTTGGTTGAGTCTAACGATGGAATGCGCCAGACAAGGATGACAAGGTCGCGCATTGAAGAAAACTATAGTTTGAAGTTTAAGTCGAATTTCATTAGATATTTCCCTTTTCCTTTATCATTTTGTCCTTTCCTTGTCGGGAAAGATGAAGGCTATACAAAGCCAAATATATCAGCTATAATTACAAAGCTCGCGGTTTGACACTGTCACTATTATTGTACGGAAGCAAATGGTTTTGAGATGTGGTATCCAGTTCCCAAACCTTTAAAAAAAAGTTGTAAATGAAAAGGATCTGCTGCATCAAGTGCATAATCAAATTACTTTTAAAAAGAAGTGTAGCGTGACAGCGCGTGCTGAAATCTTGTTACTTTTCTTCGAGTATATTGCACCATTTTAAATACATCTCCATCCCCAATGATTGAATCATGAATCATGTTGTCTCCGAGAAAATTTCTTAAAAGCAACAGTAATGAGAAGCAGTAGCAATGTCAAAATACTTTTCCATTTCTTCAAAGAGAAAACTATATTCTTGCCTTTTACTAAAAATCCTCTTCTTTAGAATTACGAAATGAAAATAAAAAGCACAAACACAACAAAACAGGAATAACAATGAAGGCACATCATCAAAAATAAACATGGTTATGAGAGAGTTTTTCGTTTTAGAAAAAAGGATAAAGTTTCTCGTTTTGAATGCTTACTTTTAGGGAGGGAGAGGAGGGAGCAGTTTGCATAAAATATGTACTTGTAAAAACTAGGCAGAGAAAGAGAAGCCAAAGATGTGAAATGGGAAGACAAAGAAGTTTCACTTTCACTTCACCCACTAAAAATATACATTATGCATATTTGTGAGCAAATGCATCGTTTGCAATTTAATCAGGAGGAATACCAAAGGTAAAAAGGAAATGCGAGGGATTCAATTTTTTCCCAAGCCTTACATACGATGCGGTTATTTTCTTGAAGGAAAAGTGGGCCAGAAAGTAAAACAAATGATTTCCTTTCATATCAAATTTTTAAAGTTGTAAATGGAAAAATACTTTGGAGAAATGTATTACATCATATTGAAAAAATATTCTAAAAGCTTTCCATCATTTTAGTGTAAAAGGAGAGTTGCGAAACTTTCTACGCAGAGAAATAATATGCGATGGTGTAATAAAAATTATCATTGAAGCGAGTCATTTGCTTGGGAGTGATATTGCGGTTCAGACGATGATCACGCTCCAACTTCAAATGTAAATTTTAATACGGGTGAATGAAATCGTGTGCAATTAAACAGAAAAAGGCAGGGCATGTGTGACAAGATGATATGACAAGGTGCACCTCTCGTTTCTCTAAACTTAGCATAAATTCTTCTATAATCTTAGCTATAATATTTACTTTGTGTGTGGAGTACATTTCTTGTTTTTCTCTTCAAACTCTTCAATCAAATTATTTAACAAGGGAACTGGTGTGAAAAATTAGAAGAGTGATGTTTAGGATGAAAGCTAGTGGCAGCCTCATTTATTCTTAATTTCTACGAAAGTTAAAGAGACCTTCTTGTTTTCACATCCTCCTGGAATACTCGTTTGAGCAGGACAAGTTGTCGACGCTTACCTTCTCTCCTTTTATGCAACTTACAAAGAAAGTCTACCGCTAAAAGCATTTTTTACATACTCGGCTAGGAAGCGCCTTTAATATTTTAGTCTGACATTTGGACAGGATCTGATGCAAACGCCTGTTTAAAATGAAATGGAATGTAATTGATTTTATAGAAGCGGTAAAATGTTTTGACTATCCTTCCTTATACATATAGTATTACATACATTTCAAGCCGGCGGGGATCACTTTTCGTAGAAAAAACGTTTATTTTCTTCTCCATTTCATATTAGATCATATTTTGCGCATTTGCTCTGTAGTAAATTGTAACCGATTTTCTCTTCAAGGATTCATCATATTTCAAGGTGAAACATTTCATTGCTCAGGAAAACCCTCTGGATACAATAATAGCAGAGCCTCTCTCGGTTAACAAGATCCTTAGTCACCTACATAGAAATTTTGGAGAAAGTCACGATAATTATGATCCCCCTTGGGGATTCCGGGATTCTCAAACAGTTGGAATAAATTAGAATTTGTTTTCTCAACTTCTCTCCATACATGATTGCCTTGTGATTGCAATTATAGTAATTACACCCAAATAGGACATTGTGTAGAGATGAAAAGCAAATCATTCATTTCCCTACCTTCAACTGATTACCCATATGAAATATAGTGTGTAACTGTTCCATCAAACTCGAGAAAGTTTCAAGAGAAAAAAAAATCCAGCCCATTCATCATCCTTTTTTGCTAACACGTAGACACCAACAGCCACTCCACGTACTCTTTACAACATCAATAAAATGGGGAACCGACAATCGGTTTTCGCAAAACCCTCTCAACTTCTAATCCAAAATCAAGGATGGGAGTGGGAATGATAATAAAATTTGCGTTTTTTTTCTCTGACTGAGACGAAAAAGTATAAATTCTGCTTTATTGTAATATATCTTTGGTATTAGAAGCTCTCCCCATTTCCCAAACTCTTTCGCACTTTTTCATCTTAACATTTCTACTCTCAACTCTTTTTATTACTCCGTCCCGGGGAAAGGACGATGCTAAAGCTCTCATGTGTCTTATGCATTTCGAAGAGGTATAAAAATATGATGAAATCAAAATGGAATCCACAATTTTTTTTCTTCATTCCCTTCGGTATTTGTATTGGATGAATGGATGGTGAGAGAATTCGCCAGGTGTAAAACCTCGCCATGCAGCACAAATACAACACCGACTCTACAGTTTTTAACACAAGACCATTCTCCCTCAATCAAATCCAATCACTCAAGTCAAACTAAAAGCTGGAGTAAAAAAAAACTGGTTGAGAAAGAATAAAAGCAATAGGAATTTTTTTTCTTCTTAAAAACTTTCCTCTTCCTTTACACTTTGCTAGTGAAACATGAAAAGAAAAAGTCATTCAGGGGAAACAAGAGAGAAATGATAAAATGGGAGGAATCTATTGAAAATGAAAAGATTTTCAGTCCCATTTAAACCATTTCCTATCTTTCAAGGAAAAGGCTGTTGGCTTAGACCATTTGTTACTTTTATAATCTCAACAGTTTAAAAAGACTTGAGCTAGTAATAAAAAGTAGAATGTTCATTTCTCAGCCTTGATCAGTTGAACCTGTTTAAGAGCATCATCGTGAAATACACGGTCTCAGTTTTTCAATTAGTTTCAATTTTGCGCTATAATTTTGCCATTAAATAGTAATGAAGAGAGAGCAAATGCCAACATTCTTTTGCTTTAATGGTTAGGGTTTCTGTTGATGTTGATCTTGCCTTGAAATTTATTTTTGGATTGAAAAGCTAAGGAGGATATATTCAATATTAATTTTATTGATCACGCCATACCAATACCATTTTCCTTGCCCTAACCTCCTTCATGCTCAACAATTGGGTGAGCTGAAGAAACTTCAATCGGAATTCCAAGATGAAGAAGGAAAGGTAATTCAAAGCGAAATGAAATCGGTATTTGGTGCGGAACGATTCCAATTTGACATGGAGTCGAAAGAAAGAATGAAATCGTACACATGAATGGCTTTCTGGCCAGTTAAGCTACAAAAATATAATCCGTTTTATTCTCCCATAAATATATTTTGAGTACGTTGTGCAAAACAAAGTTAGCGGAGAGATGAGAAGAGAAAAAAAGAAAACAAAATGTTACTCGTCCAACATCAATTTTTTCTTTCATTTGGAATATCCACTGATCTACTTTCGCTTCTAGTTTTTTTAATCCTATCAGTAGAATTAGGGCTGCGTACACCATCTCAACTCTTATGATATTCTTCTTGGTTGACTGACTAGAATAGAAATTAGTTTCTAATATGAACCTTTTTTGTAGTGAGGATATTTAAGAAAGGGTATTATGGAATGACTTTTTTTCAATATCTTTTCCTCTCCTCCATCTCATACCTCTCAAAACAAAATACACTATTACACTAATCCTCAAAAACATACAATCTTTCATTCGATTTTCTGAATAATATTGGAGAAAAGTTATTTTCTGCTGAACTGTAGGCGTTTTTCTTAGACGGGAACAGCAGGGAGAAAAAAATGATAGCAGCTGCGACCATTGTAAGAAAAAGAATTTTCTTACTTTTGTGCATTCTGTATGTCCCCCTTTCCCTTGTTTTCTTAGAAGGCTGCCATTATGATTACGGAAATGGGGGAGGATGAGGATGTGTAGAGAGAAAAAAAGTTTCATATTCCCTCATCATATTCGCCGTATTGAGAGAAAGTAGTGCATCTATTTTTTCACGCCATTTTGTCACAGATTGTCACTGTCGTCCGCCCTCGTCACCATCTTCACGCTACACGGTTCTCCGCATTTCTTGTCTTGTTAAAGAGAAAGTTGTGCTGATGCCTGCTTGATTATAACAAGAGAGGAAAAACGAGCCAATATCCGGAGGGACAGCTAGTTCAATTTCCTTACTCTTTCCTACATATTTATATGAGGATTTGTATGGAATGAAATAACCCATCATTGTTTCCATCATTTTTTCACTTTCTCATTCAGACATATCAACATCGTCATGTTTATATGGGAGGAAGTGGGCTATAATCGCGGAGAAAGGAGTGGTGAAAGTTGTACTTGTAACTATTTCATTTTTTTTTGTAAAGTGAAAGGGGACTAGTTACAATTTCCACAGGAGCAGGTGAAGGTAGAAACTAATATAACTGTATGTATACAACTCTGCACAAATAAGCAGAAGAAAAGACTTGAGTCGGTCGATTTGACGAGTTGTGAAAAAGTTGTGAGGAGAAAATGGAAGAGAAAAGAAATGCAATAAAAGCGGGAGAACTAAAGGAGGATTTCTTTTGTCATTTTCGCACAGCGAAGAATAAAAGTGGAGATAAAATTTTTAGTGCATATTATCAATACATCGGTGACATATGTAGGGTGAGAGAGAAATGATGGAAGAGAGCCATTAAAATGGATACTTTATGGATCTTCCCAAATTGAAATGTACAACTGATACACTTTTTGTTTCATATTAATGTCCTCAGCATAGAAATTCCAATTCTGAGAAAAGCAATTCGCCACGATGCGGAAGTGAGCCAGAACGTTGACATGGGGCAAGTGACACCGTCATAATGACATGTATTTTTGGCTAGTTCTGAAAAGATCCCTGTAGACCCATTCCAAAAAATGCTAGAAGATATGATATGTTTTTAGAAAAATGAAGAATTTTCCAAAGAAATGTTTACGTTGAACTGGTTTTTCACCCACTCAACGTTTCTTGGTAGCTGAGCTGTCAATGTTTCAGAACACCTTGAACGTTCTGGGTATTTTGGGCACAGCTCATGAATTTTCACTTGAAAACCCCTGAAAGCTAACCTATGCTCAAGGCTGGACCAAATTATGAAAGCTTAATTCAGAATACATATATAGCTTATATCATATAAACTTATCTTTTCATTCAATTGATTGTTAAGAGAAAGAGCGAATCAGCATTGGCAATTCACCAAGTGTCCTTCCTTTTGTTTTCCTGTCTAGAGCAGGACAAGTGTGAGTTTGACTCAATCCAATACGCGTGAAAGGAACATAGTTCATTTCATTAGTCCTGATCTTCCCTATCTAAAAATATGTTGGGTATACTTAAATATTTTATATTCCGCACGTCACATTTGCCAATTTGATTTAAAAGCCCTGATTGAATGCTTAGATGAGCAAACTAATCTAGACCATTTAGAAATTCAACATGGCTGGTTTTAAAAAAACTTTATTGCCTTATAAACTTAGACTTTACGACTGACCATTTCCCACTCATAGCAGTTGAAGGAATTTTTTGTCTAGCTGGACATGCTCTCATTTTGTTCTAATAATTTTTATCTTTTTTGGAAGACTGCACCAGATTCTCTTAAAGAGTTTACTTCATTTGCTAAAGTATTTAATGAAATTGGAGTCTCAAGGACTAGTCGGCAACTACAAAAGTCTAGAATCGAGGGTAATGAATCTTGCCCAACGGAAATCCCTTTAAAACAGAAGGCTGCTGTGTGCTACTTTAAATCAAATTTTATTTTCTTCTTTGATCACGTCCAAAAGAAGTCACTGCATTTTCTTGAAACGTCAGCATGAAAGGTCAAGTTACTGTTTCTAATTCAAATAAACAAGGTCGTTCAAAGTACATCTAGGAAATTAATTTCTTTGAATCCTTTTAGTTTTTAGTTGAAAGTAAATAAGTTGGGTGTAATGTAATTCCGTTCCTGCATCATCCCCGGTGTGAACACTATTGCAAGTGAAGTGAGCAATGAGCATCTTTAATAGAAAGCATCAAAGCTGTGCTTAATTTGATCAGGGAGAAGTTTCTTCCCCGTTTTTTCTGGTTGTGATCCTCCAATATTCCATTTGATGGGGGAGGGAAATCACAAAGCGAAAGAAAATGACTCGTTTATTTCCTATTAACTTTGATGATTTCATGTTCAATGATGATGATGTTGACGAAACTTGTCACTGGATAAGAGTTTAGCTTCCCCTTGCAAAAGTTGAGAAGGGAGAAAAAGTTATTTCATATTAAACTGAAAGAAAATGGTTTTGCTCTCACCATCCTCAATATCATTTGAGGGCGGCTGTTCTTCCATTGACGGCATATTGAACAGAGAGGGAAGGGGCGGATTTGTTCAAGTTTGAAAAGACATCTGAATTTTCCTCCTGTCATGGATATATCTGTAGGATATTGTCAGTTGGGAGCATCCTTTTCTTCCAAGTTTTCTGGTGCCTGCATAAAAGTGCGTAGCATAAGTTTCTCATCGTTTCATCTCAATGAGAAATTCATTTGAAGCTGTGTTATGCACGAAGCATGATAATATTCAGGGGTGATGATTACGATTTTTCTCATCTCTTTTTCCTCTCTCCCAACAAGAGAAATGGGAATGATTGGCACGTGATTGAGAGTTAATAGAGTTTTTCTTCACCTCCTCCTTCTCAAAAGAGCTTGATGTTGATGGTGAAAGAGTTAATATAATAGTTTTTCCTTGTAAATCCTACGCTTATAATTTTTTCGTTGAATATAGTTCCATCTCTACGTGTTTAGTGGAACAGCTGCTTTCACTTTGCTTATTTTTACTTCTCTAACTGTTCCTTAGGCCAAGAGTGAAGAAAAAGAGTTTGTTTTTGTTTGGGAAAAGTCCGAGCGACTGGAAAGCGCATTAAAGTCAACCAAGTTAAGTCAAAGTAGGAAAAATTGAGTTTTTCTCTTCCTCAGAGTTTCAGAGAAGAATAAAGGAAGGAAAAGGAAGAACGAAGCAAGTTTCTACTTGAGTAGTCATTTCAATCCAATAATGATCCAAGGATGTTGATGGTGATCATCATGATGACGATCCCTCTCTCAACTTTCTCCTACTCTTTTGGACACATACTCAGAGACAGTTTTGATGTTGTTGTTATTTGTACTTAGGAGGAGAGATCTGGGAAGAAAAGTAGCTTTTTTCTTGATAATATTGCCGGATTTTTTTACGACAATGGGAGTTTTCATGTTCTATAATGACGAATCTAATCAGATATGAAAAGGAAAAGGCGAGAGAAAGTTATTGTTGGCCTTTATATCAGCTAACTTTTCACCCTCTGATGGGAGTTTTTCGGAGCCAGACTATTGTCCGACGGTTAAAAGTTTACTATAGAAGTTTCTCTCTTGCTGCCCTCAATTAAAAGGAAATGGGCTATCTATCTACTTATTACGCGTGGACTTTTTTCGGTCTCACTCCTAAGGCTTTTTTGTTTCTAAACGTAGAAGGACACAAAATAGCTCTTTCGAACCGTAATGAAGGGGGGTACTGTAGAAGGGGTAGGGTTTTTTTGAAATTTTTAACGACCTAATTTTAAATTGAGGTCAAAGGTTAAATTCATTAAAAATAAAGTATTATTTAGGTTTAACTTCATTAGTGCCCCCTACTTAAAGTCAATTTTATGAATTAATTAATGCAGATGGTCAATGTTAAAAACTATACCCCCGGGGGGCGGGGGAGGTCGCTCTGATGCGTAATTATGAATTTTTGCATGTGAGATATCGTTCAAATCGTATTTTTACGTAAAATTTAAACATCCCCAAAATGTTTTGAAATTATACCCCAGGGGGATGAGGGGGTGCCTGATAGCAAAACATTAAATTGATTCGTACTTTTCATAATGCACTGAAACCGTCTTTGGGTGAACAAAATAGGTTCGTTTGTGTTATATCAGACTAAACTATATAACTTATAATGAAACTTTATATAAAATTTAAACATCCCCAAAATGTTTTGAAATTATACCCCAGGGGGATGAGGGGGGTGCCTGATAGCAAAACATTTAATTGAGTCGTACTTTTCATAATGTACTGAAACCGTCTTTGGGTGAACAAAATAGGTTCGTTTGTGTTATATCAGACTATATAACTTATAATGAACCTTTATTTATCCAAAGAGCTATTTCTGCCCGAAGGGCATCGGGAACACTAGTATTTAATCTATTATGATAATTTTATTAATTTAATTTAGCTTAATCATTGAAACGTTATGTAATGAGTTTAATTTCTACTGTTGTTAGCTAGAGACTGAAATGTTATAAAGTCAATTTTAAGAGAGAAATCATTTAATTGGCATGGACGTAATTAAAATCTTTTAAAATCCTCCGCAATTGATTCAAATCATTTAATTTTATTGCATGGATATGTAAAGCTTTCTAGTTTAAACTTACATACGTGCGTTTAGGTAACAAGGTGACCTTTACCACTTGAAAGCTCCACTAGAGCATAATAAACCCATTGTTTTTCTTAATTGCATTTCCAGCTATTCTGCTTTACTAAAGCATATTTAGTCAAATTCCATATTTGCGCAAAATATATCAATTCCTGGAAATTTGCTAAAGCTCCATTTTATTAACCAATTTATCGAGAGAGAAATCATTTTATTATCATTCTATGAAAGACAAAGCACATTGTATAGATATTAGATATACTTAAAAGGAGACATTCCTGGATTTATGTCTGCCTTGCACCACGATATTTTACCCTGAAACATAAAAAACATGAGTCAGAAATGCCAAAGCTGCATTTCTTCTTCCTTCATTCCAAATTTGACTCTGCACAGTGCTTACCGCACTTTACAAACAAGTAAAAATTACTTTCTTTTTGACAAAATGGCAAATTTCTTGAAATTTTTCACACTTTTGGCGACACTCTTTGTATTAAACAGTGTCAGTTCATACAACATTCACAAGCCTATAATTGTCGTAATTGCTTACGACGGTTATGCTGCCTACTATATTCAAAAGTTTCCCAACTATTTTCAAGAGGAGCTTCTTAACAAAACCCACCAAATGTGTAAGAATGAGATTGACCCTATTTTTCCAACATTGAGACTTCCAAACCTTCACTCAATAGCTACCGGACAATATCCAGAGGTTCATGGAGTAGTTAACGATAAAGTTTATGTTGGTGGTGTTGAAGCGACAGAGGACGATGCACATTTTTGGACTTCTGATAAAGACGTCGTTCCCGTTTGGGTATGTTTAGAAATTAATCTTTAACGTTATCGAGTCTTATTAAAAACAATTCAACACAAATAGATTTATAATCAACACTACGGAGCTGGGAAAGCCTTTAGTGGCTGCATCAATTGGCCCGGATGCGATTTAGAATATGAAATAGGCAATAAAAAAATCATGGTTGACCATCACAACCACACTGAGAAAAATTGGCAAGAGAAAGCCGTCGAAATGCTAACTGACAAAAAGAAACCAGTTAACCTCCTATTTATTCACATCTCAGAGCCGTACGAAACTGCATTTGCAACCACCGTAAATTCTTCATCAGTTAAATTGAAAATTGAAGAACTTGGAAACGACGTTGAAGATTTTTTAGCAAAATTGAAGGAGAAAAAGGACGGTATAGAGAAAAAGGTGAATTTGATCTTGCTCGGGGATCACGGTGTCACTGCTAAAGGTCTCAAAGAGATTAATTTAAAAAGTCTGGCAAAGGGAAAGTTAGAGTATGTGAGACATGTGATTGGTAATGGAGCATTTCTTAATGTTGATGTTGATCCTGGAAAAGAAGTCGAGTTTATACAAGAGCTCTTAAGCGATGACCATAATATAAAAGCTAGTAAAACTTCAGACTTTAAAGGACCTCCATATTTTTATTACAACAATGATAGAATTTTTAATATTATTGTTCATCCTCCATTAGGTTATTATTATACTATTGATGGGTACAAGGATATTTCCGCTGATATTAGAGGGTATGAAGTAGAAAATAATCCAAATATGAGACCTTTTTTCCTCGCTTATGGTCCAGACTTTAGGGATTCGGGGTTTCATACTAATAGTATTAGCATTGTTGACGTCGCTTATCTTATTGCTGGAATTTTGGATTTTGAAATTAAGACAGGAGGTAAGGAACGCCGCAATGAGAGATTGGAAAGGGCTGGTCACTTGATGAATTCAAAATATTATAAAAAGGAACTGGATTTTTTGAACTACAAGTATGATACTGATAACATAATATTTTAGTTTATAAAAACAAATATTTAGTGCAGCATTCAATGGCAATGGAAGACATAAAAATTAAATTAGAGTTAAATAAAGTTACATAAAAATTAAATTCTGTAAACCTGTAATTAAAAACTTGGCTAATTGGGAAAAATAAATAATTAATAAGAGATTCACAAAGTTCACTTTTTTCTAATAGAAAGTTCTTGTAAGAAATGATTAATATGACACAATGACCCACATTGATCAATACTGGACCATGTGAAAGCAGGAAACATGCTCTGGCGTAGCATTACAAAATTCCGAGAAATATTTGCAAACTGTTTGCTTTCACGGAATATCAACATCCATCCGAGCATCTTGCAGTGATAGTGAAGGTTTTGACAAAACCGTTTTGTACATTGTGCATGCATTAAACTGTTGGAGCGGTGTGCGGTGTTTGAATAAGAATTAATGCATATAGCACATAGCCTATATCCAATCGCTCTGTTTGCAATAGGTACTTCTTTTCGCAGAAAACGTTGTTGATGCGCAAAATATGGATTAGATAAATAATCTATACTTTTTGGTTTTTACAAAGCTGATTTTGACCACTTTGGTGGTGGGTTAAGGGAGATGCATTTGTTTAGACAAGACTGTAAGTAAATTAAAAACGTGTCAGTGCCCATTTCATGAAAATTCAAAACGATTCTAAATTTGAATATTGCAACATTTTAATTGTGCCAAAAATGTCAGTTTGTAAAGAGCAGGAATCATTTAGTGAAGATGAATCAGAGGATTCGGATACTTCCCAGGAGGAAGGATTTATAGTTGGAAATAAAAAGTTGGAATTTGAGACTGGTGTGAAATCTTCATTCTCTATTTCCGACGACGAAAAGCAAAAGCTTAAAGAAAGCATGAGTGCAATAATGGATTTCATAGTTGATTACAAAAATGGGTAATAATTTGATATGTTTTAGTTGGCAATAGAGTTGGTTGTTTATTAATCAAATAGTTTTACAGAGATAATCGCAAGCTTTGCTCTGGATTTATGACGTTACCATCTCAAATTGAATTTCCAGAGTATTTTAAACGAATTACGAAACAGCCAATGTAAATTTAATACTTGCAAGAATTGAGATTGGAGAGGTAATTTAGTAATTAAACGATTAAAGTAGAAACTGTAATATTTTATGTCACATTTAACATGACAAAGTATAATGGCAGTTTTTCTCACTTTTAAGTACGAAAACATGAACGAACTAGAAGCAGATTTTGGTCAACTTTGCGACAACGCCCAACTATGGAATGATGATGGCTCGCAGAAATTTGAGGATGCGGTTATGCTCCGTTGGTTATTCTCGGATGCTATGGAAAGGCTGGAGGAAATAGTAGAGAAGTATAGAATGAAGGTATTTGTTGTAGGAAGTTAAATAAAGTTAAACTTAATTGCTTTAAAAATTGCATTTTAATTTCCAGAAAAAAATAAAAAGCGCAACACAAACCATTCTAAACTTTGAGCGGTACACTGGCAACAGTCCAAGCAAATCCCTTTTCCTTCTCCCTCACCCGGAGGTTCATCCGCTGTATTATGAAATTATTTTAGAGCCAATTGCTATAAATGATATTGTTGAAAGAATTGAATATTTTCCTGTAAGAATCAAAAATGATATTTAAAAGTTCAAAAATTAGAATAATTTTCGCTTGCAGTACAAAACGGTGAAAGATTTTGAAAACGATTTTGCCCTCCTCTTCTCCAATACTCGGTTATACTTTCCCGAAAACTCTGTTGAATATCGTGATTCTTTGAAGCTGCAGGAAATATTTAAAATTGTTATGAATAACCGTGTGGTTTCTTCGGAAAACATTTGGCTGTTGGTAAATAGTAATAAATTAAAGTAAATTTATTTCAGGCAGCTAATATTTATGATGTTTTAGAAGCGGATGAAAGAACTAATTGATGGCATAGTTAATTATACTTGCAGGTAAATCTTTTCCAAATATTTATATTTGTTCGTAATAATTTCACGCAATTTGTTATTTCTAAACAGCTCCGGCTATCAGCCAAGCCGCTACTTTCTTAACCATCCGACCCCAGCAATGTATTTGTATTCGAGTAAGAATTACTTCAAAATTGTTCAAGAACCAATCTCTTTACGGGAAATTATATTAAAAACTGACACTGGATTTGTAAGTTAACTTTGATTAACTTATTATTTTGTTCCCTTATTGCTAAATGCTTCCATGCTTCTTTAGTATGAAAAGTGGGAAAAATTAGAAATGGATTTTATACAACTAATAAGAAACTGGACTGTGTCCACTACAAATCAAAAATTGCTGGCAGATGCAGAGCTTCTCCGGTCTTTATTTACTGTACGGCGGCGGATATTACAATATACTTAATGAAGATATCAAATTATTACCAAATAATTAGTATTTTAAAGCAAGCATAGTCTTCAAATCATTAAATTAATCTCCTCATTATTAAATTAATTATTTTTTAAACGTCAACAACGCTCTCAACGTGTTCTTTGAAACAGTCTTCATAAATTTAAGATCGGTGTAACTACGTAATATTTTCCATGACCAAATCCCAAAGTCCGGTATCCACGCGCGACCTAAAAGAAGAACATTTTAACACGTATGATATTTTAGACTTGGATATTAGCAATATAAATATCAACCTTTTTCATCTCCTTGTTCCTTTCCCGTGTTCCCCGATCTCTCCCCTTCACAGACCTAATTACTTTCCTGCTATGCGCATACCAAATACCTAAAACGCCCAAAGCAAACGACGTTATTCCCGCAGAGCCCAATGCCCAAACGATTAAAATAAATGAGCTAATATTATCCAAAACATTCCACTGCTTAATCAAACTAACATTACAATAAGTACTTATATAAAGCATAACAGTAAGAGATGGCACAACAAATGGCGTTGAATATTCTACATATAAAGTGTAAAGTATCTGGAATCTATTATAAAGCATTTTGAAATATCTAAAACTTCTGAATTCACCAATAGCCTTGTAAGCCATTTTCTTTGATGGATTCTTAACGAATAAAAATCGTTGAAAGATTAGCCACGAATATAGAAAAATAAATGATAAAATATCAACACCAACTAAAAGATTGGCCCAAATTGATTGTAAGAATAATACACAAAGTATTGCGTTAAGAGATGCGACCAATGCATAAGTTCCAATTGAGACGCTGAAAGCTCCATCATCATCTATCAAATAATATGTCAAGTAAATTGACCAGTTGGGGAAAAGTATTGAATGAATGCCAATTATTAAAGCTGCTGGAGGACATCCTAATCCGCACAAGACAAGGAATAAATCATAAGCAAGGTTGATCTTTGATTTGTTTGGATTGAAGCTTGGCATGTACGTTTCTAAGAGAAATTTTAGTTTAAAAATTCATAACGGGTGTTTTAAATATCATTATTTACTTTGAATGACTGAAAAGAAGTTGAATGATTCATCTATAATACGTGCTCCAAAATATGGCATTAAAGCTGGTGGAAGGGAGGCAATCAGATCAAATAATCCGCAAAGAGTGAAAGCCACAAGATAATAAAATGGGATGGTGTGTTCATGCCCTCTTCGTCTCTCAAGTAGAAATTGTAAAAGCAAAAATATGTCATAAAGTGCAAGAGGGATTACATATAAGATGAGATACAAGATGTAAGGGGTTGCTGATAAGAATGATGCGCGGTTTAAATGAGACCTGAATATTCTGAGGAAACGATCGCTAAACATTTTAAATTTGGTCTTTATGGATTAGCTAGTGAAAAGACTTGGTTAGAACTGAAAAAGAAATTTTATTTTGCTAGTTTAATATTTCATATATAATTTTAGAGGCCATTTAAGGCCAAATTGATTCGAAAACAGATTAATGATAGGGAAAAATTGAAAAAATTAAAGGTAATTTATGGAAAAATTATAAAAATCTTCCTGAAGTGTTCGATTTTTAATAATCAATGAATACCCATGTCCAGCTTTGCCATAAATTGTTTTACAGTAGAAATCGCAAGCATGAAATCCCATCAAAGCCTTTTAATTATTTACATGGTCCCTCTTTATAAGTGATTTCTGAAATAATTTAAATAACCACAAATTAGCTGCATTAATTAATGTAATTAAGTCAGAGTTTGCACTAATCTTACTTTTATTCTCATCGAAATTCTTGCACGTGATGACGCAAGAGTTATGATAAGTCTTTCCGTCTGAACCACAAACTTCCTTTTTCTCATTTGGACAACTGCAACCTTCGCAGTAACTTGTGAATATTGCTCCGATAAGCAAGAGTATGTAAATAATCGAAACGGATTTCATTTTGCGGAGTTAAAATAAAAAAAATATTTAGAATGGAAACTTGCAAAAGTACTCTGAATCTTGGTAAAATAATACTAATGTTCTTGAAATATGAGCTATTATTAGGATGGAAGTAAATTGTTCTACGCAAATGTCGTAGATTTACGTATGATGAACGTAGACTAGAACGATAAACTGCTAATTTTTTAACCGACTCGTTAAATATTTTATTTGAGATTATAGTCGTATTGTTCTAGCCAGAATAGTATATTTGGAAATAAATTTATCAACGTAAATGCATGGTTTTAATCAAAGCTATATAAAAATGACTTGAGACATTGTCCAACTGTAACTTTATATTAGTAAACGAATACGAGCATTTTGTAATGATTACGAAGGCCAATAAATATGAAAATGAAAGTATAAATTGTTTAATAACGCTGCGCTGTTTTTTGTGAAAGAATTTGGATTACAATTAACAAATTTATGCTTACACAAGTTTTATAATCTTAATATCTTTCAGAAATATTAACGGCAGGGTCCCTCTTTATAAGTGATTTCTAGAGAAATTAGAAGAACCAATAATTAGCCGTACAAATTAGTGTAGAAAATTTTGTGTTACTTTTATCTGAATAGAAATTCTTGCAAAATACAACACAAGAGTTGCGATAAGTCTGCCCGTCCGAACCACACACTTCGTTTTTCTCATCTTTACAACTACAACCTTGACAGTAACCTGTGAATATTGCTCCGATAAAGAACAGGATGGGAATAGTCGCAAAGATTTTCATTTTAATAATAAAAAACCGCAAATTTAAATAAGAAATATCAATTGAAAACTTCAAACGTATTTTGAATTAAATGATATGAATATTTATGAGCTGTGAGCTATTTAGAATGCAGGATGGAAGTAAATGGCTTTGCGCAATTGTCACATTGGTGAATGCAAATTAGTAAAACAATAAATAAGTAATTTTAATGACTCAATAACTCATTAAATATTATATTTGGGATTATAGTCGAGCCGGAATAGTATATTTAGATAGCTTAAATCATCAAAGGAATTGCGATTAATCAAAGCTATGCAAATCTTATTTGGGATATGGATTGGAATTTTATGAATGAATAAAAGTATGAAAATGAAAGCTTTGTTGTTAAATGACACAACCTTTATGAATGAATTTGGATTATAATGCCGACTTTCCGCGTAAAAGCAAACAGCAAGCCAACTAATATGAATCATAATATGCGATAGATTAGGCTTGCCACAGGATATTGATCCTGGATCGATGATCCGGCTCCAAGAAATTAATATTTAGTAAAAGTTTTACTTGACTTACTTGGTTCTGGTTTTTCATTTTATCTCCAACTCGTCATTATATACGGACTGGTGAATAATTTGCTCCGAATCTGAGAGAGAAAGTTTAAACTGAGGTGAGTTTTCCCGCATTTTATTATATGTAAATGGGTTAATTTTTATTTATTTTTTAATTTTTTGAAGGCCAAAATGTTGAAACTCTTATTGGTGTTGATCCTTCAAAGCTTAATAATGGAATCTCTTGGAAGAAATGCAACATCGAATAACTCTCAGCAAGTATGCAATTGGTACATTCAAGTTTGGGAGAAAGCAGAGCAGCAAGGAAACTCTGAATACTATTATGTCTGCAGTTCATGCCAACATATTAATACAAGGTGGACACCAAACTCGATTAATACCAGGAATGGATGCGTAAGGGTGTTTAGGGATATCGGGTGTAAAGGACACTACATGAGTATTGCTCCTGGTCAAGGCTGCCATTATGATTTTGGCAGGTGTGGGTGGGCTGATTCAGTGAAATCCATCGGCCCTTGTAAATAAAAGGATTAAAAATGAACTGAATGAGTAATGATACATATTTCTGAATAAAATGATTTTGTCAGCAAAACTATTTTAAATTTAACAGACGTCAGTTATTTAAATTAGAAAGATGGTACATTGCTTTCTTCCAAATTCTACGAATACATTCCGGATCCAGATTGTATAAATAATGCGAATAGCTTAAATAATTTTAGTAAAAGCTGAGCTATGTGGTTATTGACTTGTCCACAGATTATTTAACTCTTGAAGCTCTTTGTTAAAGATTGTCATGAAGCTCTTGCTGGTTTTAATTGCTTTTCAATCCCACTTTTTTAATACCAATTCCCAAGTTATTCAAGTCTGGGAGTTTTCCGGTCAAGGAGGGAGAACTGCGTATTACTCTGCTGATAATTCATGTCAGCAAATCAACACAAGTTGGCTACCAAACTCGATTAATACAAACGGCAGGTGTGTAAGACTGTACAGAAATACTAGTTGCACCGGAAGCTATCTCGTAGTCGCACCGGGTCAAGGATGTCATTGGAGTCTTTTGCAATGCGGATGGAATAATACGGTGAGGTCTATGGGGCAATGTATACACGGAGATATTTGGGGATAAATAACAGATTTTTTAAATAAATTTTTTATTTTGTAATCAATTACATTTTGTCATTTAAGGAAATGAATTAGTATTTCCATATTCTATAATCTGACCATCCGTGCACATCCTGTCGGAAGTTGTCTTATATCCAACTTTGCATTCACATCTTGCCCTTTCTCTAAAATAGCTTAGTTTGCAAACCGCCCCATCAACGCAGCTCTGGTCTGGCCAGCATCTTGCCCCCACACGCCCCACACATTTATCCAAGACTTTATCGTAAACTCGGAGACTTCCACATCTACACGATCCATTCCAGCAAGCCAGTGAACTGGAGCTAGAACAGGTCCCTGTGCAAGTAGTCCCGTAACCTGGCATGCAAGTCGCTCCATCTTGAACAAAACCATCTACGCAAGTGCACTCATAGTACCCCTTTGAATTTGTGCATTTCGAGTTTTCCGCACACTTAAAACCGGTGGAGACTCCGTCAACTATTTCTAAACAGGGGCTTCCAACTTCACTGATGCACTCGTTTGTTCTCGCGTTAAAATATTGAAGGTCTGGAAATGGACATTGGCACCGCTTGTCTATAAGAACAAGCGGGGAGTTGCAAGGGCTCTGGTGTTGAAAAGTGCCGTAGCGTCCCTGGCATTTGACAATGCCTAATAAAAGGGATGACAAGAGGAGAATTTTTAATTGGAACATTTTTGGTTGACCTTTAAAAGTTTAGTGATGGAATTTTATTGGAACAATTTGTCTGAATTTAGTTTGCAATGCAAACTTTGCATGTCTATAAATGTATCATTTTTATGAACATTTTCATGTCCGGTCATTTCAAATCATGACAGCGAAAAATGCAAGATTACATTATGTCTAAGATTTCTGATTTATCAACTGCTATTAGCACAGATTTAAGCTTCATGCAAAAACAAGCTCTCATGACATAAAAATAAGCACACGGCGTACAAAACGACCGTTGTACTTTCGCATGTACAAATCAAGTAGAAATGACCTTGACTCACGCAATTTAGTATTCCATATTCCTCATATTTTAACATTATAAACTATTTGCAACGAATTTTGACGTAAACTCCTATTTCATTTATTTGTACAAAACATATTGTGCGGTTTTACACATGAGTAATTTGTAATCGAATTAAAGTGTTTTCAGTGAAGACAAAATCCCATTTAGGGAAACTAGTTTATTTTCAAATGACCTTTCTCTAAAGCTAAAGTTTTTACAGATTCAAAATAGTTTAGGAATGAATTATTAGTATTACTTTCGGGAATGGAAAGTTTTGAAGATTATGACGAACTCAATGCCGGGAGTTGTTGTATCAGATAGAAAAGAAGTGATAAGGGAGAAAATACAAAGTAGAAAAATGTATGATATTAGTTATTGGATACACTATAATTCATGATGAAATTATCGAGGGACCGGAGATCCCAAAAAAATATCATTTTGGAAGAGCCACTTATGAGCACTTGAAAGTAAATGACTTGCTTAGCAAATTGGGACTGATGATGGATATCAATTTTTAGAATTTTATCATTTTATGGGAACTAAACATAGAAATATTTCTCACAAAAAGTAGTCGGAATACTTTTCAAGTTCAAAGGTTGCATTTAATATTTTTACCTTATCAATACTTATCTACAGATTAGATATTTTATCTAATACTTATCTACAGATTAGATATTTTATCTATTCGAAGATTAAACCTGATTTTGCTTGCTCCTTTCTGCGAATCATGTGCTATATCTTTTCCAAAAATGTAAATATTGACATTCATGCCTTTTTATTATGCGTTGTAAGACGAAACAGTTAAGAATTAACATACAAGTCAGTGTAGACGCGCATTTTATACTTCCTAAATGTCGTTTAGTGAATGTAAGGAATGTGCAGGGTAGCACACTCGTGAACAAGTACAAGACACTATTTTGATGACGTGAGATTGAAATGTATGAAATAAAATCAGTAGCTCATTGACGTCTAATTAGAATTCTCAGTCGTTTATTAATTCGTCATCAGAGAACATTGTCTATAGCATAATTCCAAACTAAAACTCTTTGGGAAATGAAGCATTTAACTCTCTTTCTCGTAGCTTTGTTCTACTGCGGAGATCTGGGGCAATGTAAGTATTAAAATTAGAATAGGTCTTTATAAAATTAAATATATTTTATTTAAATAGATGTCGTGCAATGTCAACAAGTGGAGCGAAGGGAATTGCCAAAACCCCCTCGCCTTGCCATTTCTATGAAGATTGACTACAGACAAATTAGTTCTGGAAATCCACCTTATCCATCTCCAAAGGCTCAAGGAGCGCTTGGTTATCCGGCGATAACACGGGCTGAATTAGATCCAGTAAGAAACTGTTTAGATTTGTTAATCGATGATTTAAATGCATAGTTCATGCTTAAAGATTTACCAAGACATTCAAGAAGGACTACGCTACATCTTCCAAACCAAAAACGACTTCACTTTCGCCGTCCATGGAACTGGGACTTGTGCAGCCAATGCGGTTATTGACGCCTTGATTGAAACTGGAGACAAAGTTCTTGTTTTGAGCATGGGCCATTGGGGAGATTTACAAGCAGACATGGCTTCAAGACTTGGAGCAAACGTTACCCTTCTACAAATGCCAATAGGCTCGACGTGGCAACTTGCTGACATTGCTAATGCTTTATTTGCACATAGACCCCAGATACTTTTAATGGTTAGGGGAGAAAGTGATACGGGAGTTAGACAAGATATGACAGGCATTGGTGAATTGTGCCGTCAAGTTGGAGCCCTCTTGGTCGTTGATCACGTAGCAATTGCTGGGATTCAGCCTGTCCTAATGGATCAGTTGGGGATCGACGCTATTTACATGAATCATAAAGGATGTGGAATTATTCCGGGGTTGGCTTCACTTTCATTGTCACCAAGAGCTGTGTAAGCATTGCTTTAAAATAATCTATGTCAATGTCTAATTTTACATTTATTTCAGGGAGAAATTGAAGCAAAGGAAAACACCGCCAAGGTCATATTATACTGACTTGAATAAATACGCTGTTCAATGGAATGTGTCTGGGTCAGCAGTAAACGCCTCGCCTTACCAAAGACATCATTCCCCTTCTGTTGCAATGTTGTATGGATTGAGAGAAGCATTAGCTGTGATTGCTGAGGAAGGAATTGAAAATGTTTGGAGGAGACATGAAGCCATGACTGAAAAGGTTCATAAGGGAATGCTTGCAATGGGATTCACAGAGTTTGTAACGGCGAGGGAGAATAGATTGATAGGGATCATGACTTTTGTGCCCCCACAAGGAAAGGATACCGTAAAGATTGCTGATTTTCTCTTGAAAAAGTAAGGCAATGAATTTATGAAGTATGTAATGCAACTTTTTATTTTAATCTACTATGCTTTTAAATGCAGGTTCAGTATTGACGTCTCTCCCGGATATCACAAGACGTATGGATTAGTTCTAAGAATTGGGGCTATAATGAATAGTGCAACGGAACAGAAGACTAATAAGGTTTTGAGTTCAGTTGAGAAAGCACTGCTCTCTCCAGAGACTAACAAATAATCAATATTTCATGTTGACATTTTTATTAAATGCTTTTGGTTTAAATAAAGTTTAAATTGCAAAAAATATTAGTGTGATTTTAGCTAAATTCTAATTAGTGACATGGCATAGACATCAAAGAAAAGCAAAAATAAATTCTATGTATGCAATCCAATTTTTCTGACAATTTATTGAAATAAACAGAAAAACTTAACTTGTGGATTGGTTTAACGGCTGTTGTAGAGTCCAGGTATAAAAAGGCTGCCCATAGTTATACTTTGTAGGCGTATCTCTGGTGACAGATACGACCGAGAATTTGTACTTTGTGAGAAAGTTCAGGTAAGACGTTACCTCCTCCAGCAGATTGTCGTTAAATTCATTCTGGTCTGAATGTCTTTGCCAAGTCTGAGGTTGAATGATGCCAGTAAGAGTCATGGAAGTATTCTGAGATTTGCCCACCCATTCATTTGCCAAATTCTTCGGTAACGACAGCTCTAGCGCAGGAAATGTATTATGTAGGACCGTAGCTATGTCAGGAGATGCTCCAAATATTTTAACTGTAATTCGGCCATTGGTTTCAACACGGGCCCTAAAATAATAAAATAAATAGTGATTAGCCAGGATTATTATGAAAACAATTTTTAAAAGAGTTTAATGACATATCCAAAGCTGTTTGCTAAATTCTTCATTTACTAATTAAGATATGAGCATTAATAAATTTGATTGCCTTAATTTTCTTAACAATCCGTCGGTTCGTTTAAGCAAAATAAAAATACTTACACAATTGATATGATAGCCATTCCTGAAGTTTCGTATTTTTTTAAATTTTCTAATTAAATATGAACAACTGAAAATAAAAGCTATTTTTGATGCTTTTTGGTCCAACAGTAAATACACACGGCTTGAACTGAAAGGAGAACTAAAATGAATTGCACAAGCAAACACAAATGCTTGCCTCGCTACTCGAGTATACTTTCTCTAGCTAAATGATAAGTTAAAACGTTTCTGGTTGAGAAAAAACATTTTATTTTCAGACAAAGAGGCTCACTCAGGAAATGCTGAAGTTATCTAGACGGTCTGGGCCATGTATTTACTTGTTCTATAAAACATTGAGTGTATAAAATATTCACCTTTAAGCTGCATTATATCCGCACTGACGAATATAAAAATATTATAAGACAAACTTATTTCCACATCATTACAAATTATTAATCTAAACTCGCTGCAACGTCCAAGTATAAGTAAGCTGACTATCATTAAACTTTCCTGGAGGTTCCTTGGCGACCGAAACTATTGAAAAGTTATTCCCCGTTAAGAAAGTCAAGTAGCATGTGACCTCAGCTAAAATATTGTCTTCTTTTTCTTTCATATTCCTAGAAAGATTTTTGTACACATAATAAGTGTACAAGGTCATAGGTACTGCTTGTCGCATCTGCAGAGGTTTACATACTGCACCAGCCACCAAATCCTTGGATGTCTGAAGACCTGGAAACGCCTTCTGAAGGGACGTGACAAGGGTCGCGTCTGCCCCAAATATTTTAATATCTTTGGATGGATATCCTCGATCGTTTGTTGAGATTCGGCCACTTTAAAACAAAAGTTGCTTGACAGTAGCTACTCAATTTAGTTTAAGGTAACCAAAAAAATATTCACTTACACAATCGTAATTGCAGACATCCTTTTTGGTTCTCTAATAATCGGCTTTATGACAATTAAATTTAATTGAGGATGAATAAAAATATTTTTATTTCTTTTCTTCTAAACTAGCTATTGTATATGATCCATTCAAATGACTTGAAACAAATAAATGATTACAAGCTTCTTTCTTCTCTGCACTCACTATCTAATCTAACAGATAAACCATAACTCAAAATAAAATGCTTTATCTGCCTAGTCTAGAACGGATGCATTTAATAATCTCTTTCCAAGAATTTCAACTGGTTCAATCCAGCCAAGCTTTTACTGTCACAGCAATAATTTTAATAGCTTTTTGTTTCAGTCTTTGTTAAGGAATGCGCTGATTCTTGAATTCTTTGATGCGGATGATGCAGAAATGAAAATATTTTTATGATAATTTATTTGAAATTGGTCTTTTCATTTACTTTGGCAAGAATGAGCAAACTTTTTTGGACAGTAAAAGCAAATGAGATTTGGAATCCGGAGCAAACTTTTAGAAACTGCATGTAATCAATCATGCAATCACCTAGCCATTTATTAATTTAACTCGATAATTTAACAATTACTACCCGATTATTATGTTTTTCTCTTTTGTAGATCTATTATTTTTTACTAAATAATTGTTTGTTCATATCTCCGACTGCCCCAAATCTCCAGTTGTTAAAAGTAAACAGAAAAAAGTAAGGAGGTGTCATGTTTCTTAAATCATAACCAATGTTTTCTGAAATTTACTAATTTTAATTTTTTTCTGTCATATTCTCGATTCGATCAATAAATGGGGAAAGCCCAATTAAAGATTTGGAAGACCCAATTGACAGTAAATTTGGCAAAATGTATATACTATAAATAGTTTATTAAATTAAGCAGAATTGTGTTTTTCAAGCTTGTCCTTGTCAGATCTAATCTTACTAAAAGAATAATGAGAGGTTTTATATTGATAAAATAGCCTTTATCAAATCAACGTTCTAACGTATGTAATTAACATTTAACACGAATAGGTTGCATAATTTAAAACATAAAAGCTTTCACTTTGGAAAGGACGCTTTTCGCTATAACGACATGAAGAATTGAGCTCTAAGAATAACACTTTTGTGGTGTGGTGAGACAAGTAATGTATTTGACTTGCTTAAATCCTCTAAAGAATAATTTACTGCAAAAATGATCACAGAAACTGGATTATTAGAAGAATTTAATCTCATATCAAGATCTGGCTGGAGTCTCATCACAGGAGTGCCCTTCGTTTATAATGCGGCAACTGGGAGCTTCACTGCTAGTCCCAAATATCTCCTCCCATCTGTTTTAGCATTTTCTCTCTTAGCCACACCACTTCCCGTATCCCTCGCTAAAATCGCAGTTGACAAGAGTCACGGAGTGGACACCACGTTTCCTGATTTTCTACGACTAGAAGTAACCTGTAGTGTATTATTCTTCTTCTCAGCTCTTACAATATACATGGAACCTAAATTGATAAAAATATTATTTGAAGATATAGTCAAGTACGAGAAAACTAGAGAAAGTCTCCCAAATTCTTTTCCTAGAAATAAAAGTATTGCTCGACTTGCAGTAATCACATGTAAATTGGCAAGAATCACCGCAATACAAATGATTGCTCCATTATCTGCTATTAGTTCCACCATATTTCCGAATTTGCCAATGAATATGATTGATTACTATCCATTTCGTGGGTTTCTAGACAGTATTCATGTGACTCTAGATAATTATCCATATCTTGAATATTTGCTTGAAAAAGTCGTCACCTTTATCGGAAACGTGATCATTTGGAACTTTTTCGCAAAGTACTGGGCCCTCTTAGTAACCCAGATTGTTGTTGGATGCATAGGCTTATCATCAATGCTGATATGTCTCGAAAGGTATTTTTATTAAAAACTTTCTAAAAAAATCAGAATTTAATTATCTGATTTTCTGATTAAAATTTAGGAACATTCAAGATGGATTGGAGTCATTTGGTGTGACCTACCAACGGATTAATATCTTATCAAAAATATTTAACAAGTTGGAATCAAATACGTTGGTTCTTTTCCTAATCTTTGCTGCGAATACCCAAATCCATTCGGGCCTGTACTTACTGGGAAACAATGAAACTTTATTTGGAGGACCGAATATTTATATGAAAGCATTTTTCATTCTAATTTGGGTAAATACATTTGTGGGAGTGACTCTTGTCTTCGGTTTTTGCGCTGATGTTTATGATAGTTGTAATAAATGCTTGAAGGGAATTAAGAAAAATATGAGGAGTGCAACCAGAGCGAAGAGACAAATGAATAGAAAAGTATTCTTATCTTTGCCTAAGATAAAGATTCATTTTGGAGGGACAAACTTTATTGATAAGCTAACACCAATTATATTCCAGCATTTTATCACATCTAGATTAATAGATTGTTTATTAATGTCAAAAAAGTGAATATTGATATTGATGTTAGATAAATTATTTGTTGGTCTCTGGAGAAAGCAATGACTTCCCAACTGCTTGTAGAACGTTGTTAATCTTTGGCTCCGTTGCACTAGTCATCATGGCCCCAATCCTAAGGACGACTCCGTAAGTCTTGTCGTATCCGGGTGAGAGGTCGATGTTAAAACTAAAATTAAAAGATTAAAAATTAATTTGACAAATTAAACGAGTATTTATTACGAAGAATTTGCCTCACTTCTTTAAAACAAAATTAGCAATTTTAATAGAATCCTTCCCCGGTGGTGGCACAAAGGTCATAGTCGCTATCAGCCTGTCTTCTTTTACAGGAACGAACTCTGTAAACCCCATTGCAAGCATTCCCTTATGAACCTTTTCAGTCATGGCTTCATGTCTCCTCCAAACATTTTCAATTCCTTCCTCAGCAATCACAGCTAATGCTTCTCTCAAGCCATACAACATTGGAATGGATGGGGTATGATGTCTCCTGAATAATGGCAAGTTTGTCGCAATGCCAGAGACGTTATACATAAGAGCATATCTATTCAAGTCAGTGTAGCTTGACCTTGGTGGCGTTCTCCTTTGCCTTATCTTCTCTCTAAAATATTAATTTATATTAAATTTAACTAAAATCATTTTAAATATTAGCTTCTCTTACACAGCTCTTGGTGACAATGAAAGCGGAGCCAATCCAGGAATAATCCCACACCCTTTATGATTAATATAGAGAGCGTCGATCCCCAACTGATCCATAAAAACAGGCTGGACTCCACCGATAGCGACATGATCAACGACCAAAAGAGCTCCAACTTGGCGGCACAATTCCCCAATCCCAGTCATGTCTTGCCTAACGCCTGTATCACTTTCTCCCCGAATCATTAAAAGTATCTGGGGTCGATGAGTGAAAAGAGCATTAGCTATGTCAGTCAGCTGCCACCTCGTCCCTAATGGCATGTGTAAGGTTACAACGTTTGCTCCAAGCCTTGCAGCAATATCTGCTAAAAATTCTCCCCAATGGCCCATGCTCAAAACAAGAACTTTGTCACCAGACTCGATTAAATTGTCAAGGACTGTGTTAGCTGCGCAAGTCCCAGTTCCATGAACGGCGAGGGTGAACTCGTTCCTAGTTTGGAAGAGGTAACGCAGTCCTTCTTGGATGTCTTGGAAAACCTGATTATATTTTAATTATTTAAAAATAATTTGCAAAATATGTAATTAGTTGCTTTGAATTACTCCATCAATTTCAGATTGAGCTAGCTGCGGATAGCCAAGTGCCCCTTGAGATTTAGGAGATGGATATGGTGGATTCCCAGAATTTATTTGTCTGTAGTCCGTCAAGAGTGGAAGTGCTAGGCGCGGGGGCTTAGGAATTGTTTGACTTTCCACATCTGATTATTTTAGAAAAAAATAATCAATTTTTTTAATAAAATTCTTTGGTAAATTCAAAAAAATTCTTACAATTCCCCAATCTCCCAAAGACAAAGAGAAAACAGAGAAATCCAATTTTCTTCATGATGCTAGCAAGATGCAGCCGCAAAGCAAAATGTTTAACAACCAAATTATTGCAAGTTTTATATCATGACTATGGCCTTGGTAAGGTCATCTTACAAACAACTAATAATTTGCTGAGTGAAAAGTCAAAATAAAATTGTGGAACGCTAATTATGTTTGAAATTAAAATGAAAGAGTTTAAAGAATTTGCAAACATCAGATCATTCCAACACGTGTGCCATTCATGATAAATGCTAGCCCAGCCTCGAACTAACAGTTTAACCAATGTTATTATGACGCGGCTCATAATTATTTTTATAAATAATGCATTGCAATCAATTTTATTTCAATCATTCAGCTTTATCTTGCTTAACTTGAACATTTATTTTATAATAATTTCCCTTAAAATATTTTGCCATGTCTAAATTACAAGAAAGTATTTCCAAGTAGGCGATTGCCACATTCCTTATTGAAATGATAAGGCCCTGATACTCCCGTGTTGCCAAGCATGTTATTGCTGCAACCGGTAACACTTATTCCGCTTGTCATCGTGTTGCCCAAGATATGAAAGGAATCACCGTAGATCTCAACATTCCCTGTTATCGTTGAACCTTTCACTCCTCCACAGCAACTCTCTTTATTAAAGAGAACAGCAGACACAGTGCTCCCCTCAATTTCATTCCCTTTCCCTGAAAGAACAGTAACTCCTGTGGCGTCGCTCATCACTGTAGATCCCTTAATGAGATTATCATTTCCGTAGATGAAAATGCCATTTTCAGCATTAATAATTGACGACCCTCTGACAATATTATCCGAACCGTGAATAATGATTGCGTTTGAAGCTTCAAGGATAGAAGTAGACTTTAATTCGTTAACGCTGCCATTGATTGTCACAGCTTGCTTTGCATTTCGAAGGGTACAGGATTTTACAAGGTTATCATTTCCATTTAGGATTACACCGTGTTCTCCTGAATTAATTTCCAGCCCATCAAGAATCCAGTGGTTGCCGTGGATTGTGAAGGTTGTACTGTTTCCAATCAGAGTTGCTGTATTCACTCTAGTGAACGTGAATGGGCCAAACTGAGAACGAAATCAGATTAGATTAAAATTTCATCATAAAATAAATTTACTTTAATTTTTAAACTAAAGTGATTTCGATTTACTTTTTCTTCGATTCTTTCCTTTTGCGAAATTACAGTTATAGGAGACCAATAGCTTCCGCTCTTATTTCCTACAAAGTCGCCGTGGTACTCGATTGGTAATAATTCAATTACATCTCCAGGTTCTGCATTATTCAGTAATTGCTGGAGTTCTTGGGCTGTCTTAGGAGCTGTATTTGCCCAGCACCCAAAAACCGAAGTAGTTAGGAGGAGAATTACTAGAGCAAAAGTTAAACCAGCCATCATTTTTGGAAAACTGTTAAACAACGTATGAAAATATCAAGTACTCAACTGACATATTCTACAGTCAGAATGTTAGGACATGCCTCATACTCATGTTTGGACAAATTCAGGATGGATTATCTCCCAGTATTTATTCAACTGTTCTATGCAAGATAAGAACGGTTCCTAAGAAGTCTACTTTCAGTTCATTCAATATTAGTATTTATATTGGGGCAATGAGGTGATGAGATTAATAAAAGTTCAATCTTGTCTTTGATAGAGAAGTTCTTGAAGAAATAATCACAATAAATATTTATTTAATTATCTATGCAATTGTCCAGACCATCTTGCTTTTAAAATAAATAAAATTAAATATTTTTAAATTCATCAATTTTTATTTAAATTGCTTTTATTTAAATACAATTTTAACAATTTCTCAATCAAAAATATGTTCATCAACAGTTAACCAGACTGCTTACCGAAAATCTTTTCTGTTAAAATCAGCACATAATCGTCATACTGCGCTTGGTAATAATTTCCAGCTATGGGTCCACCTAATTTATATTTTTTGGAAAATTCCCTAGTGTTAAATCCGATTCTTTTGCTTTGCATCTCCAACTTTGCGTTTGTTATGCGCATCTCATCAAATGTTAGCTTTGCAGGTTGCTTGTACACGAGAAAGACGTATCTATGAAGGCCTGTCTCGGGTCGAGGTCCAGAGGGAATAAATTCTGTTATTATTTCTCCTGCTGAGATCTTCTTGCCGGGGATATTTCCAATAAGGCAATGCAAAGCTTCTGTAACATGAAAGGGGTTAGAAATAAGGTAACATTTTAATTAAAATTTTGTGAACAAACCGCGATGTGTTGGTTCTTTTCTTGAAGGCACATCTATATCAGTCATCACTAAAGTGTAGAGTTGGTTAGGTTCTGCTTCCCAATTAATTTGGGGAAAGTTCTGGACTTGTTTTATGGTCAATTCATTTCCAAGGTCGAGCTTTATTCCGTCATCATATTCGACATTGAGAACTCCACTTGGAAGGGAATCTAAAAGAAGTATTTAGCTTTTAAAAATATTTCAATTTACTCAAGGCTTACCCAAAAGGTCTGGAACAATTTCATCCCAGTCATCCATGTTGAATGTGGTCGTATCAGAAAAAACGGTTGTAGAATCCAAAATGGGAATCTCAGTCGTTGTTGCTATGGAAGCTGATATAGCTCCCTTTATTAAAAAGTAAATTGTTAGAAATATGGCTTGATTTAAATAAATTTGAATAAATTTTACAAGTAATAAAAGGAGCAAATCCGTCCTAAATCTGTTTCACATTTTAAATTATTTGGTGATATTTTGATTTCCAATTAAAATGTAGGCAAAAATAGCGATGATTAAAGGTATCCTATTGAAGTAACACTGATGTATGTCCAGCGAAGCATGGTTAATGGCTGAATTTAGTCTTATGCAACGTTTTAAAAAAATCTGAGGTGACCTTCAAAAGCAAATCTCGGTTCTAATTTTTTGCTCCTTTCCATTTGCTATTCCATGAATTTTTATTGTTACGTCTCTGTAATACGAAAGCAGCATTTTTGCAACACTCTCTGAAATGCTTCATACTGGAAAACAAAAATGGCTGTGTCATTCATTCAGGTTTTGCATGACCAGAAAAAGTGGGGAGAGATGGGTTTACAGAAACAAAGGAAAACAGCAAGACCCTTTGATGAGTGTGAACTTGGAGCGAGATTTCCAAAGCGAAATTCCAAAGCGAGATTTTCCAAAGCGA
>JAHZMU010001380.1:0-14847 GCA_027743725.1 Rambutsinella grinnellia
ATCTTCATTTTGCTAATGAAACTGTTTATTTTACACCTACGCTCCATGTCAGTCTGTGGTCGACCTCGATTTTCCCAAAATATTTAAGCGTTGTCAGCTTCCTCTCTGCGCATTTCACTAATGACTTGACCTGAAAGAGAAAATTAGTTTTATGGCTTAAATAAATGAAACGTTGGAAATATAATTATCCAATTAATCAACTTACGACATCTCGCCTTTCCCCTTCCAACCGTCGTATATCAATATTATGCAAGAAACCAACTATTTTGACATTCTTTAAAAATATTGATATTTAGTACGGAGATAATTAAAAATAGGTTAAGTTAACTAGTCTTACTATTTTGCGAATCGTCTCTGCGTAGCATATATCCAGTATCATGTAAGAAATGCTAACAAGAGATGTTGCCACTGATGTAAAAACGACTACATCACTATTCATAGCTCCTTGTATATTTTCCATTTCCGGTCTACCCAATCTATACAGAACTGAAAGGAGAAGGTAAGTCGCAGTTGTCAAGTTTAGCACACGTGCTAAATTGCTTATCATTCCTGTTATCGAAAACACATCTCCGGTAATTGCAATCTGGTCTCCTAATGCCCCAAGTAGCTCTTTCCACTTGAGAATTTTATCAATTTCAAGTCTCTTCAGAACATCTTCCTTAAATTGAAATTGGAGGTTTTCATAACTCATCTCAAGCAAATGAATTAGGCAGAAGCAAACGCTATATTGCATGGCATGCAATCCGGTTGGTCCCGCGACCAAAACGAGGCAGAAGAAGGGCAGCATTGCTGTCTCCATAGTTATTTCATTCTTTACAATAATTACATTAATTCCAATAATAAAGAATAGGGGAAGGAGAAAAGATGAAATATAAATAAATATGAGCTTTTTCTGCAATTTTATATAGTTTAAATGTGCTCCAGAAACATCAAAGTATTTGGCTTCGATTATATCCCAATTGTTTAAAAGAGAAGCCATTGACTTTGCCCGAAACCATGAGAAAAAAGCAATCAGGATACCATACCCAAGTCTTGGCAAGTAGAGAGCACGCGCTTGCCATCCAACTTGTGGGTATAATTTTCTGCTAAATTTAGCATAAAAATTAGAAGGGAAATAATAAATAACAACTTCTCTTAAATAGATACTTACATTTGCAAGTCAGACATTATGAAAGTGGCAAGAATTAAGAGCTGCGCTAATATGCTTTTGACAGAGGCAAGGGAAACATATTTAGTGTAATAGATTGGACTACTCTTTGGGTTCCTGGAGACTACTACGTAGCCCAAAAAGATGAATAATCGTAAAATGATATATAACTGGGTAGAGATGCTGGGGGTACAGACTTTGTCTTGCGAGTAGGCATGTATTTTAAGAAATATATCGGTTTTCGGATTGGCTTGTTTTGCTTTCTTAACTTTTGTGACAGCGTCCATTTTTCTTGCGTGCAAATAGCTTGCCAGTAACCCGAAATAGAGCAAATACTAAGTACCAGTTATGTGAAGCCAATTAATTAGCGGTTGCCTTTTAATAGATGTCCACCGCTCTATTAGGCATGATTGATTTTATGAGGTTTAATGACGCAATACTTATTTTAGTAAAGTCACCTTCTCACCTGTGGAGTGATTAGTTAGCCACATATCACGATTTATAAAAATGGAAACTTTTACTCTTAAGCAAAATAAACTACTATTTTACCCCACACATTTTAAAGAAAATCCAAAAGTCAATTCTTTACAATTTACTCAAAACTTCAAGAAAATTTCAACCAAATTATGGAACTTTTTCCAAATTTTTATACTCTTTGGTTTCCTTCGAGTCTCTCGAAATGACAAAGAAGGAGGTTTATACCACTCCAAATTCTTTTCCCTGGCAACCTGCTGGGCACTACTAATGCAAATATTTCTTGCTTATCTCGTCCCCCAAACCATGCTTTGGATGTACGTTTTAACCTACTTGACTCTTTTATGCACTAATATATTTTTAAATCTTACAGGAAAATTCGTTCAACATCTGGCTACATTTGGGAGCAAGAGGTACTTTCTCTGGCATGGTTTGTGTGCTCTTTCTGTCTTGCTTTTGCTTGCTGGTTCCGCTTGGGATCAACAAGTCAATTATTAAATGGTTGGGATCAATTCGAGCAAAAATACTTTGAGGTTTTCGGCTTTCTTTTAGAACAGCGCAGTTTACATTGGGCTATAAATTTTCTCTATATTTTCCAATTCGTTCTCGGTCTTTTCTTCTTTGTTGGAATGATGTCATTTATTCTTTTCGACAAAATGACTCTGGATATCGGATTGGGTTTGGCGAGTATGGTTATTCAAAGCATTGGGCCATTTGGAATGCACACTCTTCAATTAATCGTTTCATACATATTAGTTTACGTCACCAATAAAACAATAGAAAGCTTGAAAGAAGCTAAAATAAATGGCAAGAAAATTAGAAACTTTAAGAAACTCTTGGCATCTCTGGGAACACAATTAAGGGTGACTGGAAACTGGATATCTTTAACAGGAATGATAAGCAATCTTGCAAGAATTATTAATTTAACAACGGCGACGTATAGCTTGATGGGTTTGCTAAATAGATTCAGAGAGAGAAAAGAGAACTTTCCGAACATGTTTGAAAGGCTGGTCATATTTATCTCAGGTATGACCTGGATTACTTGCGTGATTCTGATGGTGTTGGAGATTTGGTTAACGTATTGGATTTGGCGAAATGTAAGAAATTTTAGTGTATTTAATATTGGGATTTAAAAATTTACCTTTGTTGTTTGCTTTAAAGAATGAGAGAATAATTGAGTCCCTTGAAATTGTTGAAGCTGACCACCTTTCAAAGAAAGAAAGGACTGAGGTAATTATTTTTTTGATTTTATTTTTAAAATAGTGTTTCTCGTTTTATATGAAAGAAATTTTAAAGTTGAGGGAATTGACAAGAGTTGCGGAAAGGAGGCTTACAAAATTAAAATATTTTGGAGTAATCGACCTTGACCTTAGGCTCGTTTTGGGCGTGAGTAAAGCTTCAACATTTGTAGAAAAGCTTACTGACTAATAATGGGAATATTGCATAGATTTTAAGCACTTCAATTACATACGTGATTGTGCTTCTCCAATTCAATCCTCCAACAGCTTAGGACAAAATACATGTCACTCAATTGTTTACTTTTCTCAGCCGAGTAGAAAAGTCAGAAGAAAGGTCGCACCCTTCAATTGTTAAATGACGAATTGTTTATTATCTGAATTAATCTAATTGCCCCTTAAGTAAATAAGACAGAGTCTAATATGCCGAGCCAATTAGCAGCTTTCATTAGCAATTAGCTACTGCCATAGCATTTGAAACATTTCTTTAACTCGCCAGCGTTTTATATAAAAATATTTCGCCTCAGCAAACATGAATAAGCAAAAAATTACATCACCATTCAACGAATTGCATATTCCACACACTTCCATTTCCCAAAATTTCTTAAAGTTTTTCCGCTTATTCATATACTTTGGCTTATTGCATGTCTCAGCAAGCCCTACTTTACCTATCGGCCACAAATACCACGTCAAACTATTCTCGTTATACGATACTCTTCTAATGATTTACTAATTAAAATAGTCCGAAGACCAGAATTAAGTAAAATAATTACGACAGGCACGAGACGCATATTCATCATTTGCTCTCTCTTCTTGAAGAGTCTTTTATTATATATTCTATATTCATATCAATTCATATAAACATGTCAATTAACAGTCGTAGCTATTTTATCTCTATATTTTAGCTAGCAAAGAGATCCGCTTAAACAATCATTTAATATTTAGTCAATCAAATTTTTAAGCAACTCCTCATATACTTATTGATTTTTTATGAAGCTGAAAAGCGTCTCACACGTGTTTTACTAACTTTCACTAAAATTTATTCGTTTGAGCCTGTCGATTTTAGCAAATGACTAATTTATTATATAATTTACCTAACAGCAAATTAGATTGATGGGTGTCAGTAGAAAAGCGACTGAAACTGACATTTATAAAAAAAAAATATGAAATTATTTGAAACGCGTAAGCGAAAATTCGCTCACTACTTATCATTTAAATTATCCTCTAGGCGTCGTCGGTTTTTAGTACTAAATGACTAACTTGCTTATAAAACTTGTCTTTACAAACAACTTTTCTTGATAAGTTGACTCCACTTAAAATGGAACTGTTTAATATTGAATCTACCACAAATTTATTGCTAATTAAATATTAAAAAGCTGAAAAAATGCAATAATGAAATAAATTTAAAAAAAAATAAGAATCATTAATGGCACAGTTCATAATTCATAGATTTATATTGCTACAGTGAAGCATACAATTTGTTTTCCTTTAGCTATGTAACATCTTCCTATCCAGGATTAAGCTATAAAACAATAAAATTCACCCAATTTCTTAGCCATTACAATAACCTTTCTCGTTAGGGATTTACATACTAATTAAAAATAGTGTTTGTGGTAAAACAATTGCCACAAACAAGTGACGCATATCTATCTTTTGCCCTTTCTTTCCATACTCATTTCAACCTGTCAGTTAATAGACAAGAACATTTAACAAATTATTTATAAAATTTAATTTGAAAACGGTTTAACTCACTCCTGGATTAGTATATTGTAAATACACTCTAAATTCTGGCAATCAACTTTAATCAAAGATTTTCAACTGGCATTCAAAATTTATGTTTTTAAAGCTGTCGATCTAGAATTAAATTATTAATTTGCTTACAAAACTCTCCTGTCAGTAAAACAGGTCTAAGCATAAACATTTATTCCATAAATACAGTAACATTAGGCTTGTTTTATCGATCATATCACTAAATGACAAGTTTGCTTATATGACTAAAAACAAAGTAGATTTTCAAATATTCCTCGGTGAAAATTCCATGAATATGGAAATGTGACTGACACTTGTCAAAAATTATAAAAAATAGTAGTAGTAAGTATTGAAGCCTTGGCAGTACAAATTAGTACATGCGCCATTTCTCCCATTAAAATTGCTTTATTTTTAAATACATAAATCATTTTAGTCTAATCTCATTTCCATATCATGTCTCAGTCACAAGCAATTTTCTAAGAAATATTAAAGATACGCGGTTTAACAATTCCCCAGAAGAAAGGAAAACTGCACAACTTTCTCTGCCACATAACCTATTTGCCTTATAGATGGAACGAATCCCAAAAAATAATAGAAACCCCAAAATCTCTACAGTCCAAATCCGCCTACTCTACAATTTGTTTCCTACATGCCTTGTTAACATTTTCCGTTATTCTATATGGAAATGGAAATGATGTCGGGCTTCTAACAAAATTACAAGCTCTCTTGTTTGGTGCAGGTATGCTTACAATTGGATTATTAATTCGGGATCACAAAAGTTATTACATCTACGCTCAGTTTATGAACGCAATCATTAAATTTAAACATAGCTGGAATCGTCGGCAGACTTTAGGTCAGATAATGATGTTACTCGTCTGCAAAACAATTCGAGTGACATGCTTGATTTTACCTAAAGTATTTGCACTAATTGCATTAGCATTTCCATCATCCGGTTTTAATCCTTTTGCTTCGATTTACTATTGTGAACGATTTTAATAAGTACACGTCATGGTTCTCAAAGTTGTTGCTAATGTTTGCCCAAACAGGCTTCGTCTGGATTGTCTGGGAGATCGCTGCTACATTCGTGCATTTTATATTTGTTGGATTAATCATCTACGGGCTTACTTCATTCCAATCGTGTCTGAATACTTTTAAGATTGTTTCAAAGGAGAAACTACTTGGAAATTATAATTGTTCTCTTAACAGCATCCCACTTGGGTGCAGGAACCTGCAAATATTATCTATTTTACTAAATATTTCCTTAAAAGAAATTATTAATGTGCTTGTAATTATTTCATGCTTCGGTCAAATTATTTGCTTGTTTGTTCTTATTAATTATTATTCTCAACTGGATCTTGTAATGATGCCTGCTTTTGTTTTGATAGCTTTAAATTCTTTCTTTGTTAGAAGTGTAATTCTTGGAATGGCAGCAAGGATTTATCCTATTTCTAGCAGAGCTCGTACTATAATTGGAAATAAAGTAAGTGCTCGTTTAAATAATAGTCCACCTCGCTCGCAAAAATTACTGAGATGTTTAATTAAGCATATTCATTCCTGGTCACTAATTCGAGTAAGGTTCTTTACAAGTAACTTTATTGATATGTTGACACCATTTAAAATAGAACTGTTTAATTTTGAATCTCTTGCAAATTTATTGTTAATTAAACGTTGAAAGTTTATAATATAATTTAACACATTCTAAATTAAATTGGAAAAACTAATATTTGTTTTGAGTGCTGTCTGTTATTCAAGCATGCAAATTGTAACAAGAAAATTATGAAAGTAATTAAATTGATAGTAATCTTTTAATGTAGAAAAAATAAATTTTATAAGAATGGTGTCAATTGTTAATTAAATCGTTTAATTTGTAATAAATTTTAATTGACCGCCTTTGATTGATTGATTCGATTCATTCTTCATCGACATCATTCAAATATTACAATATGATGCAAATCATGGCTTATTCGTTTTATTTATCATAACACTGGCATATTAAATCAAATTAAAATTCATAAATTAAGCAGCAAAAGGCTAATCGTTGACTCAGCGCTAAACTGTTCAAATACAAGTGGAGTCAACCTATCAAAGAAATTGTTTGTGAAGAACCCAATCCGGATAAGCTTCCATGAGTTTACATGTTTGATAAACCACTTGGATTGTTTTGTTAGCACCGGGGCTTTTCTTGAAACATCTACAAAATTTATTCTTGACATATCTTTCAGCCTTCTCCGTACTTTTGCTGACACCGGGCACACCTTAGCAGCCAATGTGGATATACCAAATTTGCAAACGAAAGCATCAATTGGAAAAAATACAAAGATAATTCTCATGGGAAAAGTCAGTTTTTTATAGTACTGAATGAGAATGAATAATCCGATTATTTGAATTGTGATTAGTGCAAACATTACTAAATTCATGACACTTTCCTTCAAAACAATATTTAGTAAACTGGACAATATTTGAAGAGTTCTATAGCCAATTGCAATGTATTGCAAATTTCCACTTTTTATTGGTTTTACCTCTGATGTTTTCCAAAAAATATTTAGGCGCTCCTCCAATAAAGTCAAGCCATAGACAAGTACTCCGATTATCAAGAAGTGGTTAAAGGATAAGATTATTTCCCAAAACATCCAAATTAATACCATTTGAGCTAAATTGAACATGAGCCAACCACACAATGATATGTGCTCAAACAAATGGTGAAAGTATGCAAAAGGGTTAATTCCTGAGTGTGGAACTGCCAAGGCCGTAATTGTGTAAAGTGTAGGAAAAATCTGCACCGTGATCCGAGACATTTTGCAAACCATTAAAATAATTATTTGTTCCAGATTTTTACTTCGTTTCCCGTAGAACCTTTTTGCTCTCCGTACTTGTTTAGAACGCACTTGTTCGGATCTTCCAAAATTGAGAAATTGTGCAAACAGGTAATAGCTTTTATGACTTTGGATTATAACCCCGACTACCATTACCATACTTCCTACGAATAAGCTCTGGACTTTTGTCAAAAAAGAAATTTCACGACCATGCAGGAGAACTGAAAGTGTCAAAAAGCTATAAAGAAAACAAATGCTTGCATAGAAATGAGACAAATTATGCTTGTTCGCAACTTCAATTTTTTTCTTTGAGTCGTTCCATCTATAAGGCTGATATGTTATGTTGTGCAGAAATTTCTGCCACTTTCCATTCGCAGGAGGGGTTAGTCCGCGTATCCTTAAAACTTCATTAAAAATTTCCTGCGTGAAAAGCATTTTTATTGAATTGAAAATGTGATCTAGATTGCAGTGCTTTATTCACCTTATTAGTTAAATTCTGCTATTGTTCTACTGTTCTAATGAATGACTAATTTAAAATGCGAAACAACATTAGTGACGTGAAATGACTATCAAACAAAGTGTCACACTCATAATCCTCTTACTTGTTCTAGCTCATATTAAATACATATCAACCTTGTCAATAAAAGTAAAATAATCAAATATTATAAAACTACGTCCTGTGTACATTAGGCTGTCAATTTATTATTTGTTTTTCACAAATATTTTTGGCAAGCTCGCTTAAGTAAGAATGTGCAAATTATTAAACAAAATTTATAAGCTTAAAACCGATAGGTTTTAACACTAAATGCCTAATTTGCTTATGCAAACTTTTTAAAAACCATATAGGTTTCCGCATATTACTCGATGCAAATTTTATCAAAGTGGAAAAGCGTTTGACACTTGTCAAAAAATATGAAACTGCAAATAATTGAACAAGCCAACTATTACTAAAATCTACTAGTTTAAACGCAGTCGATTTTAGCAAATGACGAATTTACTTTTATGATAGCTTTATAAAAGTCAAAAAGTGTTTACAGCTTGCCAAAAATGAAGTCTTTGAATTTAAAATCACTACGTATTGAACTTTACTTCTTTTAAATTTTCTGCTCAAATTTGCCCAAGCAGCATTTGTTTAGATTTCTATTTGGGAGATGCTCCTTGTATTTGTCTATTTCTTTTGTTCGTCTAAATGATAGTCTACCTCACTCAAGAAAGTTACTGAGATGTTTAGTCAAGCATATTAATTTATTCGGGGGCAGTTCTTTTCAAGCAACTTTTTGGTTCGTTAACTGTGCCTAAATAGAACTGCTTAATATTGAATATATTGCAAATTTATTATTAATTATGCGTTGAGAATGATTTTATTCAACATCTTAATCATTCTTGGATTCATTTAGGCGTACAGTAAATATTTACAACTTATTCTATAAATTTAAAAGCAACAAGTTTATCGTTGACACATTAACTCCTGGTCATTAATTCGGGTGCAGTTTTTTACAAGCAACTTCTTTGATGCGTTAACGCCACTTAAAATTGAATTGTTTAACTTTGAATCTATTGCAAATTTGTTGTTAATTAAACGTTAACAATGTCTATTAAATTTAGCGGACGTATTGTAACAAAATGTTAAATTATAATATGCTTTTATGTGGATTTGGTTTCAATTCATGCTTGTCATTTTAAATCAACATATTTAAGTAATATTTATTCAACATGTAAAACTTTACTGGGTTTATTTAGTTACAATAAATATTCATAACTAATTTTATAAATCTAAAAGCAATAGGCTTATCGTTGATTCAATATTATACTGCTCAAAGACAAGTGGAGTCAGCCTATCAAAGAAGTTATTTGTGAAGAATTCAATCTGAATTAACGTCCATGAGCGGACATGCTTAGCCAAAAACATTGACTTGTTTCTTGAACCATTACAAAATTTTAGCCGTACTTCTGCTGACGCCGGATATACCTTTGAAGCTAATCTGGCTATCCCAAACTTACATATAAATGCATCAATAGCAGCCAACGTAAACATTGCTCGCATTGAAAAATCCAATTGTGCATAATACTTAATGATAATAAACAATCCAATAATTTGAATTGCGCTTAGCATAAACATTAGGAGATTCATTATGCCTTCCTTCAAAACAATATTTAATAAATTAGCCAATATCTGTAGAGTTCTATAGCCAAGTGCGATGTCTTCTGGCTTTTCTTCTGATGTTTTATGAAAGGCTTTTATTAGCTCCTCCATTGCAATTAGCCCAAAGACAAACACTCCAACGATCAAAAAGTGACAAAAAGGTAAAATCATCTCCCAAAACATCCACATAAATGTTGTTTGAATCAAACTCAGCCCAAGCCAATTACTCCAAGATAATTTGTAATGGTGAAAGTAAGCAAAAGGATTAATTCCTGCTTTAGGAACTGCCAATGCCGCAAGTGAACAAAGTACGGGGAAAACCTGCATTGTAAACCGTGATGTTGTGCAAACCATTAAAATTATTACTTGCTCCAGAGGACGACTTTGTCTGCCTTGAAACTTTAACTTTTTGTCACGCCGTCGCCCTTTTAATTGCATTTGGTGAAATTTTCCAAAGTTCATAAATTGTGCAAAGAGACAACAGCTTTTATGCATTAGAATTGTAATTCCAATTATCATTATCATGCTTCCAGAGAACAAGCTTTGCACTTGTGTTAAAAAAGATACTTTATTCCCATGCAGTAGAACTGAAAATATCAAAAGACTATAAAGAAAACAAAATATTGAATAGAAGAAACGATGATGCTTATCCACAACTTCACTTCTCTCCTTTGAATCATCCCACTTATACGGCATGTAAGTTATGTAGTTAAGTAGGTTCTGCAATATTCCATTAGGAATTGAAAGTCCACGAATTTTTAAAATTTCTTTGAAGATTTCTTGAGCAAAAGACATTTTTAGAATTGTGATCCTGCAGCACTTTCCAGACAATTATTTGTCCAATTAAAAAAGTAAGTCTAACGTGTCACCTTTTTATACAAATGGTAGATGACATACTGTCAAACCTTGTTTTTATCGTATGTCGTCGCTTCCTGATTTAAAAACATGTCACTTTATTTACTCGCTTATCCTCATTACGCGTCAATATCAAAAAGTAAAATTAAAGATTTATCTCTCAAAGTATAAAAGTAATAGATCTAGTCCTAAATTAATAATTTGTTTACAAAACCCGTCGAATATATACTTGATGAGCTTTACTACAGTGAATATTAAGTTGTCAGACAATTGACATCTAAAATTAGTTTAATACTTGTAAAACGATCGCAGCCTTGGCAGTTCAAATTACTACACCATTCATCACATTAATACTTCTCTGCAAAAATATTCGCCAATCATGTCTTATTCCGAAGCAATTCTCCAAGAAATATTAAAGATTCGCGATCTAAAAACTCCACAAAAGAAAGAAAAATTTAACTTTCTTCGCCACATAACATATATGCCCTATAAATGGAATGACTCCCAAAAAATAATGGAAACAACCAAATCTCCTCAATCCATTTTTTGCTCCGCAATTTGTTTCTTATATGGACTTTTAAAATTTTCCATATTTCTACATGGAACTGATGTCAATGTCTCTCTTCTGACAAAATTGCAAGCCCTCCTTTTTGGAGTTGGTATGTTTGTATTTGGATTAATTATTCGAGATCACAAAAGCTACTATCTCTACGCTCAGTTTATGAATGCAATTAGTAAATCTGAATACGGCCATCTATCTAATCAGAATACTCAACTTGGCTGGAACCTTCGGCAGAACTTTGAACAAACGATGATATTATTCGTCTGCAAAACGATTCGTTTGACATGCGCCATTTTACCTAAAGTGTTTCCACTAATTGCATTAGCATTTCCCTTATCCGGTTTCAATCCATTTATTTCACTTTACTATTGCGATTATTTTATTAAGGACACACCATATTATTCAAAAATTTTGCTGATATTTGTCCAAACATTATTTGTTTGGATTGTTTGGGAGATGGTCTTTCCACTTTTGACTTTCATTTTAGTTGGAATTCTCGTCTACGGACTCACTTCAGCTAAATCATGTATGATTACATTTACAAAGATTTCAAAAGAGAAATTGCTTGGAAAATATGATTCCACTAATCTTAACAGCATTCCAATTGGCTACAGGAACCTGCAGATATTATCTATCGTTTTAAATATTCCTTTTAAAGAAATTATAAATGTGGTTGTAGTTGCTTCTTGCTTTGCTCAAATCATTTGTTTATTTTTACTAATTAATTATTATTCCCAACTAAATTTTTTAATGATGCCTATATTTGCTTTGATAGCTCTTAATGTTTTCTTTATCAGAATTGTAATGCTTGGAATGGCCGCAAGGATTTATCTAATTTCTAGCGGAATTTGTAAGACGCTTCAGAATATTGCAAAAGTCCGCTTAAATCATAGTTCGCCTCAATCACGAAAATTGCTGAAGTATTTAGTTAAGCACATTAACTCCTGGTCATTAATTCGAGTTCAGTTCTTTTCAAACAATTTTTTTGATACGTTGACCCCACTTAAAGTAGAACAGTTTAATATTGAATGTATTGCAAATCTACTCTTAATTAAAGATTGAAAGTAAATAAAGTGCGATAATTAAAGCAAATTTTAATGAAACGCGTTGCGTTATTTAATGTAAAATTCATTTGTATTATTTAAAGACAAACTTAAATTTCAAAATGATCCACTCAATATAACATCATATAAAGATAACATTTCTAGAATGCTCTTAGCATTAACTTTACAATAGTCTGGGTCTTTTTCATGCATCTTTTGAAGATATTCAGCCAGTTTCACTCCAAACTCATCAAAACTGCTCATGTTACTGGCGTCCATCCCGACCTCCTTCATATCCAGCTTCGCCCCTCCATTTGTCCACCCATAGCATATCCAAAAGCCAAGCTTGAAACTCCTCTGAAAGTATTTCCTCAGCTCCTGTTCATTCAACCAAATCAAAAATTACAACCACGCTTAAAAAATAAATAAAACTAATTTTAATTTGACCTACTTTCATCTCCATTGCAATTGGATACCCCAATTTGTTTGCAGTCTCATTCAAAGTGTCCAAATAGAGTTGCAAGAGCTCTCCAAGATGCCTCCTTCGCACATCCGGCTTCAGACTCGTGACCAAATAGAATCCTAAATCTATCCCAACAGTATTCAACCTCACGAACTGGAAATCCACCATAATTTGACTTGCGAGTTGACCTTTTCCATCTCTCTTAAATAGCATGTTATTATTGTGATAGTCGCCATGAATTAGTATTTTATAGTCTCCTTCTTCCATGGTAACAGCTTCAATAAATTTATCCCAAATGTGGCCCTTCATATTCTTCAGCTTTTCAATCGCTTCTTTGGCTCTGTCAGCTCCGCTTTTCTAAAATAAATTTAATTTAAAATCTATCCAAACTTTCTTAACAACTTTAGTATTTAAAACTTACTTCCAAAATGGCACTCGTCGTCCCCAGCGAAGCTTCCAGCATTGGCTCCATAGATTTCTTCCATCCTTCATAACACCACGGGTCAAACGTGAAGTTTTCAAAGACCTCCGTGAACTTGTCAGCTCCGCCACATTTTCCAATAACCGCATTAGAAATGGCATGATATTTAGCAATATTTTTGACGCCAATTTTAGCAGCTTCCAAATCCTGGAGTTCGTCAAACTTTAAAAGTTCGTAGCCCTTGTCCAATACTATATTCTCGAAGACAAGAATTGATTCATCCGCATAATAGCATTTTGGGAAGATCTCCATTAAATCCTCAGCCCCTTTTGATTCACAGATATTCCTCGCTTCAGGCAAATATTTATTGCAAAATTCCACTTCTTTTTTGAAAAGCTGAATGTCTGCAATCAGGTCGGCGTGGGAGGTTCCCTTAATGGCAAATTTGACAAAGAGGTTAAGTGGTTTAGAGTCATCTTGGAAAGTGACTGTTATGAAGGCTGTCGTGCTAGCAAAATTTGCCCCGCTGTGGTCATCAGAGTCGTTAACTTTCACTTCAGAGACGGTGTGATTGATCCCATTTGATTTTAAAATTTCCTTGATTTTTTCAACAAACTCGGGAGTTATTTGGTTTGCAGCCATTTTGAAACAAATTTAAGAACAAGTTGGGTTGAACTGCCTGAAAAGAATCAAATTTATTACGCTTATTCTGCAAAGCAATTTGGCTGTAAACTGATAATGGTCAAGTGTTACATTTTATGATTACCTGATTAAATATCATTTGTCCTACAGCAGGTTTCAAGTGCTGAACAGTTTAATTATGTAGTAAAAAACCCAGACTAGAATATTGAGCGCAGCTGATAAAAAAATTATCCTGTACGGTACATGCTTTGGACTGAACTGAAGTCTGATGGGAAATTTTTTGTTCTTCTTTATGGAATTGAACATGAGACATGAGCTCTTGCATGAACAAAGTCGTGTCTGAAAATTCCAAGGTTACGCCAGCAAAAAGCCTGGTGAGATAGCATCAGAGTTGGGCTCATATGATATTTATTTTATTAACTAAATTTGTTTGTCATCCTCTTTGGAATTAATTTAATTATAATTTATTAAAAGAGTTTTTCTTATATTTACATCAGTGACAGTCTTTAGTTTGATCTGTTAATGTCAACGTTAAAGCACTTTATTGCAAATGGTTAAAATGGCGAAATATTTAAATCATGATTGGTTTTCTAAGCCCATCGTTCCCCAGAATATTACCCCTTCCATTAAACCCGAAGAGAAATTTAACAAAATCTCTACAATGCTATTCAACTTTTTTAGAATATTCAAGCTATTAAGTTATATAATCGTCTCTAAACGCCCTGAATCCGACACTAATCCAACCTACTTCATAAAATACTTTTCCTTTTCAACTCTGCGAATAATTTTTACCCAGATTTTAATCTGCTTCTTCTTTCTAAACACGGGAGGATGGGTGTTAGCACTCTCAAAATATTTCAAAATAATTAAAATAATTCTAAATTATAATAAAAACGCTTGATTAAAAAAACATTATAATTTATAATGTTTAATCAAGCGTTTTTATTTTTTCCCAGAAAAAGGAACGCCTCTAATCTTAGCTCGGAACAACGTTTTTTCATGTCAACCGGATTCTTTGTGGGAGTAGTCCTCTCCTTAACTTCTTGGTTCCGAGTCAATGCCACCTGCAATTTCCTAAATGGATGGGATCTAATTGAGCAGAAATATTTCGATTTAACCAGAACAAGTCTTTATTCAAAGAAATTGTTTGGGATTTTACTTCTCCACTACACTATCCAATTTATTTTCCCCTTTATCATGTCTCTGTTCGCAATGCAATTTAATGTTAATCGCATATTTCAGAGTTTTATTGAAGGCGTTTCATTCATTACCTTAGTAACGGGATTGATGGGGATGCACA
>JAHZMU010001381.1:0-13307 GCA_027743725.1 Rambutsinella grinnellia
CTACTTCGCCGTATCAATGGCGTAAAATGATATTCTTGAATTGCAAGAAAGCAGATAATATTTTACACTTTAAACTTTAAACAAAAGAGAATGTCATCTGGATATAGAGAATAGAAAGGGAAAAGTGTGTGTTGATATGTGTATGAAATGCATTTGCAATTACAGAACCACTTAAGTTTTCCATTTTTTAACCGGGAGCAAACTCACTCCTATTTTTTTGGACCTTCCATTGGAAAAATGTATTGTCCTGGTTGAAGGAATAAATTTTTTGTCTTCCTCACTCTCGCCTCTCTCGAAGCGAGTCTGGAAAGTGGAGCGGAGTGGAGTGCCTTGAAGGCATAAAAAATCCTTTTTTCCACACACCAAATGTGGAAAGAAAAGTACTTTCTCACAAATCATGTTTACTCATGTATGCATCTGAGCTTTCACTATTTAGCTTTGAGGTTACTGTCTTACTTGTTTCTACTCCGTTCTCTGCTTTTATTCCTACATTCTCTCATGTCTCCCGTCTACACTCTTCTTTTTATCTTTATAATTCTATCCACTATTAAACCTGCATGATTTTTTCGTGATTCTAGTTCCACAGCTATTATTTGTGTGGATGTAATTTTAAATATTTAACTGTAACCCTGACCATTCAGATAATGAGGTTGATTACGAGATATCGAATGTTTAATTGAAAACAAGCTAAACAATCACAATCAAGTAGATTCCTTCCAGATATTTGACAACAGTCAGAAAGAGAAAGTCAGCGCCAGGATGGATTTCTACTTAAAAAGGGGAAGCGATAAGAGGAAAAGTGTAGCGGAGAAAGTAGATATCGTGCCCTAAAGAATCACTTGGAGGACAAGGGGAAAATGTGGGTAAGAAATGTAACTCTGATATAGAAACCGTTCATGATCATCGTCATCATGTAAACGAAAGTTGGAAGAAGAAAAATAGAGTTTTTTTCCTTTTCCAATGCGCTGTGGTCGTATTGATAGTTGTGAAAGCTATACTGCCAGAGTTTTTCCCTTAAACCAAGTATAATCTTTATGTTAGACTACGTGTGTAACTTTATCAAGTTATTTTCCAAGTTTTTATTGTCCGCTTTTCTTTTAGAATTGAAGAAATGGAAAAAGGAAAGTCGTTACAAGCAGACAACGAACATGATCAGTGGAAAAGGGGAATAGGCTGAAGGGGAAATGGGAACAGGCTAACATTGCCATTATTAGATGAGAGCATGCATGCAGGTATTACAAATACATTTATAATTATACTCCGAAAGTCTCCTATCTGTTTGGAAACGCATAGGCATCCACTCTTCCACATCCTCTCCTAAACAAGTGAAGTCATCCAAGAGAGGAATTGTAACGGTAGCGAGTTTCGATAAGTATTGGCGAATATTTTTCCCCTTGTGAAATGTTTTCCTGCCTTTTCCTTCAAGTATAAGAGGGAAAAACTTGTATGCTATTTGGTTCTGATTACAAAAGTTGAAGAGAAATGGGCGCCACCGGGATATCTCCTCCCATCCTTACTACCACATCACAATTTTTCTTTTGCCCCTGTATGAGTCTGATATTTTCCTTGGAGTTTGTATAAAACATAGAGAAATAGTAGGTGAGGGCAGAGTAAAAGAAATTTTTCTCCGTTTTCAACTTTGTTCCTTTTTTCAATCATTTGATGCTTCTTTATCTTCATATCACACTGGTAGTCACATACTGCTCACCCGTGTCAACTTTTAGGTAGATGGAATTGAAAAGGGCTTTTCACCATAACTGTACGCATCACTGACATTATAAGAAAGTGAAATCGCAAGTGGGCAACTATCAGAGGACAGATTCTCAGACTTGCTCCTACTTTCCCACTTACCCGTCTCTCTCAATAGCAGTTGTAAAAACTCACAGTGGCTCTGCCCTCACCAACTATAGACAGTGGAGGAGGAAGTGAAAGAGAGAGAGAGAAAAAGAATGGGAGAAACAAGTTTGTAGAACGTAACGAATCTCTCTCATGATACAGACTATAGAGAGGGATCAGGTGTGACTTCGATTCCAAGACGTTTCAAAACATTTTCAACTTTTTTTTATAGTGGAAAATAGGAGGAACGATCGTAGTGATTGTGTCCTCCTTCCTTGAGCCCCTTCCTCTGCGGTCATATTGCTTGACATGATTGTATTACGGAGTTTCCTGCCATCTACTCACCTTATTGATGTGGGCTCTGAGGTAGGAGGAACTGGATGAGAAATAAATAAATAGGGGATAGACGCAATCCGCTTCATTTCTCCAGTCTCTTGTGTTCCCTATGCATATTCTTCAATTCTTCAGGGTTCCCCTTGATCACTATTCCAGCACACCTTTCTCTCTCCTCCATAATATATTTACTTTTTATCTGTTTGGACTCGTCCTTACAGAGCTTCCCTGTGAGTGGCAGTCGATTGCTATTTACAAGTTTTTATTTTATCCGCTCACTCTCCCATACCCGTCTCCGTATGATTTTCTTCACATTTCGCTGAACACTGTAATCATGATCATACCTGGAAGTAACGGTGGAAAAAGAGAGTTTTGCCCGAGTTTCGTAGGAATGACATATGGTATTTGAACGCTTTCCTAAAACTCGTTCGAGGAGAAGTGGAACTGATTTTTAAAACAGTTACTCTCTCTCCTCCTCGCGAATAAAAAGGCAGGAAACCATGAGGGAAATTTGGGACCGAATTTTTCTCTCTCTCTCTGAAAGAGAGAACACAGAAAAAAGTAATATTATAGCCGAGTTTTGACTGACTATGACAAATATTATATGTATGAAATGGGAGTTGAATCAGCATTCAAATATAAATGACAAAGTTTGAGCGCACGCGTGCGTGCACACTCAAGATTTACAAATGAGCTTAGAGAGAGGGGATCGGTCAGAGATTTTTCTCACTGACTCTTCTCCTCTAGTTGTGGAAAAGGAGAAGTGAGAAAAAGCACAAGACATACCTAGTTGGTGCAGATGTGAAAGAAAAAAGTCATAACCATCAGCGAGAAAACGATCGTCATCATAATACTGTCCAACTTTTATCGACTATCGAACAGGACATTAAAAATTTGTTGGAATGTGATACCAGCGTTCAGAAACGCAACCAAACTGTAAAACTTTTTTAACACGCCGATTTTTTAAATATATAAATGGCTGTAAAAAGGACATGGAAAACAGCAAGTTAGTGGTCTCCAGTGTGTATTGCGAAACGTGAAGGATGCACAAAAAGTGATAAATATGTATGAATATTTTTGCAATGAATGTGTCAAGCCCAAGTGGGATGTTTGAAGAGCTCATACTTTTTTATAGTTATACTTTTCCCAATCATTCATTTCATGTAGGTTCGTATTACGGAGACTTTTTGGAGAATGCGGCCTAGAAGGTCTCTTTTGCTATGTGGACATAAAGGTTTCTCACAGAGAAGTTATGGGGAATGTGACGAGGGCAGTAAGAAAGAGTACGATGGTCATCATCACTTCCCAAAGCTCCTTCTGCTTTTCCTCACTTGGTTAGGGATGCGTTCTTTAGCGTTGTAGACTTTTGAAACGACTATTTCTCACTTTATTTCTCGTGTAATACACTATAAAAGTGTTTGATAGTAAAGGCGGCGGAAATCACTATACTTTTCTTTGCATATCCTTAGCAAACCGTAAAGAGAAATCGGTGCAGTCAAGTCCTCCAGGTTCCAACAAGTTGGGTCTTTATATTAACTAAGTGTTAAAGAGATTGCAACAATGATGGATGCGCTGACTGGTCGAATTTTGTTGGTTGGGAAAATGGGAGAGGGTCACCAACGGCTAATCCTTTCATCACTTTCGCCTAGACTTAAGCCACTAAGAAAAAAATGATGTAAAAACCTCACTTTTCAACGACTGCGGTTTCTGGCCAAACTCTAGGAAAAATATTTTCTTTGGGAAGCGGAGAGCTATTTTTACGAAAGAAAAATAAGAGTTGCTCCAAGTTTGGATGGAAGGAGCCACGCGTGGTGGAGAAAAATTGCAATTTTTTTTATAAAATGAAGCTGTTATTGAATAGGTTCTGGGTTTAAACATTTCCAATCTGTAATTTGCACATGGCAAAATTTCATTAAATGATTTGAAATCACGGGAATCTGCACTTGCAATACCTTGTCACAAGCGCGTTCGAATTCTGCAGGTTCAGTTATGCGAAACAAGAATTTTGTTGGAGGAGGGAGTGTAGAGGACAAGAGTGAAACAGCTGCAGAGATGTCATCCTGGCATCTCAACTGAACATGATCGTGAATCAAAAAGAATTTAGTGGCATCCGTTTTTTCACTCTAGTTGCCCACAAACTTGTAACTGATCTCAACCATGATGGGATGGTAAAGCTAGAAGATACAAACATGGCTTATTTCCTTTCGTGTAATTTGAGCAGGAAAAAGCGATAAATTAAAAGTATACAAGGAAATATCAAGTGTGTAGCTCTGTAACATGTGTATTATCAGTTTATAGAGAAGAAACTGCTACTCCCAATTTTATTCGTCACTTTTCACACGTTATGGGTTGTGAATTGGATGACAGTTTCGAAATCTGTTGGGTCTGTTGAGGAAACATTCATTTTTTTTATATAAAAAAGAATTTTAAACGAGGGAGATGCAGGTGCTGTTGTGCTACTTTCTATTTGACAATTTTAATTTGACTGTAGCTAATTAGATGATTAGAATGTTGGAGAAAAAAATACCAAAATTACTTTTCAAGTGGATGTAAATATGTTCTCATGTTACACCTCCCACTTCTTAAGTCGGGTTTTTCTTGGCAATATTTTCTAAACCGACCTTGACTCCAGACTATTCTCTGAAAATGGGCAAGAAACGGATCAAATAATTCAAAATTTCCCCAAATACCAAAGCCACCAGAGCTTTCCGATTGATAACGTATCACTTCGTGGTTCTGCAAAACAGTTTGATGACGTCCACATAAATTACAATTCCATGCAAGACTTGCCATGTAACTGATATACATGTCGGGGAATCTTCTCCCTCACATTTTCCAAATAATATTTAATAAGGGAGAAGTTAAAAGAGTAAAAAATTCTTAGACATGAGCAACAATTAATTTTCTTTTCTTCACCATGTCAGTAATATATCAACGTCGTTAAAGCCAGTTTTCCGTGGGGCTCAAGGAAGAAGAAAAATCATTCAATTCCAGCAGATGTGATCGGTCGAAAGCGTTAAAAAATATTATTTGCCACAAGTATATGGCTAACATATTTCTTTTCAAAAATCCTCACCTTAATCCGTCACAACCTACTCTATTTACTAAGAATATAATTAATGCAAGTAATCCTTTTAAATATTTTCCCCTTTAAAGTTTAAAGACAATTAGCTTTGAAAATTGAAATCAATTATATCCTAACTAACAATGTTAGTCAATCATATAAAAGATTGAGGACATCAATTTTTTAAAGCTTTCATCTCATGAAAAAAATCAACTTTTCTTCTTAACATTTGAAAAACGCAAAGCTACTTATCTCTTTAACTATTTTTCGTGGTGTAATAATATCCTGTTTATTTATGGAAAGTTATGGACGGCTTTGCTCCCCTTTGCATGTGTTCCCAGAGTCATTCAGACTTACATTTCGGATGCCAGATCCTTTTACTATACATAAGGAAAGGATAATATTATTCATTTTTTTAGGTTGAAAGCAATCCCATAATCGATTCCCTTATTCTTCTATACTCTGTGGGTAGAAAAAAGGGCAGGAGATAGAAAGCATTTTTCTCTCCTTCTCTCTTCCTCTCTTTCACCAAAACTTTTCTTTATCACCCGCATAATGAAAAGTATCACTTTTTTCCACCCCGGATGATAGATTGGTCACATTAGTGGACATATGTAGTGTCACATGCTTGCATTAAAATATTTCACCACTTTCACTCACCTCCTCATTCTCCCCAGGCAGGGTCCATTCCTTTTTTTCTCTCGCATGCATCGGCACGCACACATATCTCTTACAGCTTAAATCAATTTTTTCACTTGAGAAGACCCTAATGATTTTACTTACTGGGGAAACTTACACTATCACCCTTACTCACTTTCACTTTATTCGTGCTCGTCATGTGTCCCCTTTTATTATTAAATATAGTGATGTCGTTACCTCTCCTTACACGGTTCTACTCATCTGAAAAGATATGCAACTATACACTTTCTTCGCTAACGATAAGTCATAACGAAATATATGGTTTATGTTGCACACAATTTTCAGGGAGAAAAAGGAGAGAAATCACATATTTTATAGACTCCTTCGTTGTTTGCAGACTTATATTTTGTTCCCTGGAAAAAATAGTGGAACAGCACATACTCGTTTTCTATTCAAACATTTCTCATATTTTTTATACTGCCTGTATATTAAAATAAGCGGGGTTATGATTCGCTTTCAGATCGGGTCGTGGTCGCATTTAATCCTCATAGGTGTATGTATAGTAGCTTGCTCAAATATTTTCCTCTCTCTTTTCCTCCACCATATGTATAGCTTTTACAATCTTATTGAATGGGACGACAAAGGACGTCTTTATATCTTTGAGACAGGGAATATTAGAGCCTTTGGTTTTGACTTGGACTACCTCGCCCAATATGGAATTGGGAAAAGACAGTCGCAAACATAACATCACTTAAGATGTTCTTAAGATTCCCTTCCACTCAGCTAAACATATAGAGGCAGAATCCGGAAAACGAGTAGTCATTGTGCCTATATTATGGGGAGTCTTGTGCTGACTGGCATTTCCAATATGAATATCAATGTTTTATTGATTTTTCTCGGAATGTGAAGGAGCAAAAAAGGCTGGCTTTTCCTTTATACAAAATCAAACGGATGGAGTTACCTTTTCCTAAATTGGGAACACATCATGATATATATAGAGATTGCTGTGATGTCGGAGAGACTCATGCAAAATCTTGAGAAATACTTGATTACACAATCTCAAAGGTTTTCATATGATCTCGGGAGATTTATAAGATGTCCTTTGGACGTTTCCATGAAAAATATCAGTTCAAAGTTCCCCCCAAAAATGAGATGGAATAAAATTTATCAAGATTTTCGACAGCGTCACGTTTCTCATTAGATTATCAACAAGGCTCATTTGCAACCGTTAATAATTTGCGATATAATCTGTTTGATTAAGGATTACATGTCGAATGTTGAGGGAATAATGAGATAGGAAATATATAAAGATGTTTACGGATGTCACTCCATTCTGGTTTGAAACTTTGTCATTTCCTTCCCCTAAAGCGCAGAGTGCAGTGCAGTGGAAGAAAAGGAAAAGTTTTCCTTTCACTTCCGCCATCCCAGTTTATTATTTATGGGTGAGAGGATTGCAAAATGATAAAGTTTTTAGTGTGCTCCTTCCTCTTCAACTGGTAACATGCACAAGATAATCTACATCAAGTAGAGAGTAAACAGATTCAAGGAGAAAATTCTCGTTCCCTTCTCCATAAATTTGTTAGGGACTCTCTCCTCCTCATTTCCCCAAATTTCCAGCCGGTCAAACTTTTCTCATTTTGTTGAATACGAAATAGCCAGGTAGTAAATAACTTGGGCTAGCTTCCACCTAAATTCTCGCCGTGATTATTAATATTACATGTTATTATCATCCTAATTCTTCATGTCGGGATTTATGTGTCGTTATAATCAGTTTTCATATCCTTAGAGAGAGAAGAGCCGCTGTTAGCTTTTCACAAATAATGGAGAGAAAGGCTTAGGACCTAAAGGCTTATTATATCTTTTACCAAGAATGGTGACGTTTGACATACCTCTTTTCAATCAAATCCAAAAATAATACAGCTTTTATTACGTAAACATTCTAGACTGAAATCCTTTTCGCTAAATATTTCCACTTTTAATACAAGTCCATTTCATTCATGTCTGCGTGACACGAGGTGTGTGATACGCTTAAAAATTATTAATCCCTTTTATTCAACGCCCCCAGCTGGCTTGCACTTATTGATTTTATAAGTTGTTGTGCTTTCCCCAGAATTGATTTCCCACTTATTTAATGATTACCAATAAAATATGAAATCATTTGGTAAACTGCTGAACACTTTGGCGCTTTTTTACTCCTATTTTTTGCATACAATGATTCCTCCCTCGAAGAAATCTAATTTATTATTGCGATAACGAGAGGAAAAGTGTTGGCTGTGTGTATTGCCACAAATTACATTAATAATGATTATGATAAGCTCATTCGCTTTACCTTCTTACACCATAAAAATGTTGAAGTGGCATTGATGGTGGTGAAAACGAGGGGGAAATGGATGTAAGAAAATGTGTTGCTTTTGGCATTAAATAATTCGGATATACGAATATGTCCTTACCTATTGGTATGACATTAGGTGAATTGATAAGAGCTATATAATAGGTTGAATCGATACTACTCACTTTCCAGCTTTCTATACAATGTTAAGCCGTTTATAAGAGAGTTTCCATCCATTTCCTCTTGATAACTTGGCCATTATTATTGCAGATGATTACACATGCATATAATATTTTTCTCTCTTAGCGATCCGTAATGAGATGGTTTTTTCCATCTCCTGTTGTCCTTTTCCTTATAAACTAATAAGGAATAGAATCTTTTAGTTTCCCGTCTTTTTATGCACTACTTTCACCGTATAGCTGGGATATTAGGAGACTGATAGGGAAATGTGAAACCGACAAGTGGAGCGGGAAGGAGCTTCTTTTTTTGCAAAAAATATTCGAGAAATGACAAAAGAAGAGGAATGCAAATAAGAAGGATAAAGAAGTAGACGCTTTTTTTCTGCACTTCACGAGAGAAAGAGGCCTTCCCATGCATTAATATATTTTAGCTCGCTTTCTCCCAGAGAAAAATCCTTTGACACTGATCTATTGTTATTTCCAGTCACTTTCGATTTCCCATATTTGTTTCTCCCGTATAATAACTTGGAAACATGCAAAAAAATATAGCTTGCTATGTAGCTCCACTTTCGCCTGTAATTTCTGTGTTGAGAGTTGTAAAAGGGGAAAATGTGCATAACGATGATAAATTATTTTTTCCTTGTGCAAACTAAATATAGGTATGAATGGATTAGTTGTTGCATTTCCGAACGACTACGTTTCCCTCTAAAAGTGTAGTAATGTATGTGACATTTTTAACAGGACTAATGTCATATTTCACCTCTATCAACTCTAGAGCAAATTTTTTTTCTCGGGGACTCTGGTATATCATAGAATAATCTAAGGACAACAAAATAGTAGCAGTGAAGGAAATACAAATATTTGCATAAACACTGAAACATTTGCCCTCACACATTCTCTTCATTGTTTGCGTGGTAATGATGAGGTAATGTATAAATAGGGGACAAGGATGGAAAACGGAGCAAGTTAATATGGGATTATTACAGCTCTTCATGACAGTTTTTTCCTCTCTTCCTCCCAAAGCAAACATATTGTGCATTGTGCTATCTTACTTTCCCTTGTTTAGACCTATTGTTAAAAGTTATCGAGGAGAAAGTGAAAATGGAAGGAGAAGGCAAGTTAGAGAGACACTCATTACTTCCTTTTGTCTAGAGTGATGAAGGAGTTGGTGTTGATAAGCCATATTGTTACGTAGTAATATGTTGTCTTGGATTGAAAAGGTTGAAAGGAGTTGGTGCATTTGGTTGAAATAATATATTTGAATTATTGGCTTGAATTGTGTGGATGAAAGGAATTGTGGAAAGATGGAATCTCGCCGCTTATATATGGAAATGGAGAAACCCGGAAAAGTATTAAGTAAATGGCAGGAATTTTGGTGTAATTAAAATGAAATCTTGATTTTCATGAATATTTAAAGCGTGGAAAATTAAGAACGCCTTTAAATAGATATCAAACTTGTCATTTGACTGACATTCTAATCCATATTATTCCATTATCTCTTGATATTATGAAAGGAAAAGTGTTGACTTCGAATGCGGAAATGGAAATTGATATGGATTCTTCCAAACCAAAATTAATATTGTGACCCACTGCATTTTAATTGCATCATTTAATCGGAGAATGTGAAATTAGTGGGGGAATATACTCGTTTATTTAAAAAATTATCCCATGTCGCATAACTGTTAGTGTCAGACGGGGAATTAAGGGGAATGTCCATGTCTCGCATTTCCATTATTCATTTTCGTTTCGACGATAATTGCAAAAGTATTATATGGGAAACGGTAGTCCCCTCCTCTGCGCTAATATATTGTTTTGGAATGATAGATAATAATAAAGTGTATGATTTTGGCTGTTATGTACATTCGTCTTAGTCATGCATGAGATGATCACGTTGGCCCTGTGCATCCCGTCACTTTTCACTGCATGAATGGGTATGATAGAGTGACATAAAAATACTATAATTCCATGCTGATCTAAAGGGAAAGGAGTGGCGGTCTTTTTTTTAAAGCAAAATGATCACCTCCATTAAAAGGAAAAGTGAGTAAATCGCCTAACCCCACATAAAACTAATAAGGGCAAGTTCCAGAGTGCATTTTCCTCTTTGCTAGTAAAATAAAATGGGATTACTGCATTGAACTTTAGATTTGTAGGGAAGAGTGATGAAAATATGATGGTAATACACTCATCCACTCCTGCGTCTTCTCACACGAGATTTCCTTGCATATGGTTGGAATATATAAGAAAATGATATATTTTTATGATTATGCCACCATCTAAGCTCTCCGAAAATAGTAGGAATGGAAATGGGCTGCTAACTTGTACTCTCCAAGAGGCTTCCAATGTCTTCAAGATGAACAGTTCGATTCGGCATTTCAAGTTTGCCATTACTAGTCACTTTTATTTATTTACTTGACTTGACATTCTCAAAATAACATTTCGTCCTATCTCACAGGAAGAGAAACGGAGACGCTTTTAATGGGGACTCACATCTGACACGAGATTACATACGTCTTTGTAGATGACGGGAATGAGTATGAAAAAGTATATTATGTTGACTCCAAGTCATTAATGGCTTTTAGCATATGTTTAGCGGATAAGTGTACACTCCCATATATTAACAGGAGGGAAAGTGGGTGAAGATGCGCCTCTCTGTTCCAACTTGGAATATGGAAAAATTGAAACCACATTTTGCGAACAAGTGTAAAATGCAAAACAACTACAAATCAAGAGTGTTTTCTCTTCATCCCAGCGATATGAGCAATGTACTGGAAAAATTACTGGTGATGGTGTGATGGTACACCATTCCCTACATATGAAGATATATATAATAATATATAAGGATGGAGAGAGAGAGAAAAAAATTGAAATAGAAAAAAAAACGTTTCATCCTCTTAGAATAAAATGGTTTGGGAGAAATGGCAAAAAGTAGAAAGGAGCACAAGCACACAAACATAAGGTAGACTCTTTGTACTTGAGGAAGAAAAGGGAGAAAGAGTAGAAAAGCTTAGGACGATGATTTGGGTGTGTGACGTATATTATTTATACGCTATATTTATGTTCGGAAGTGAAATTGTTGTTGCACGATAGTAAATTGGAAACATCACGCTTGATGTCAAATTGATTTGTTGACAGAGGAAATGCCAGAAGTAGTTTTTTTTTGTGTGGATACGTAGATTTCTCTAGCTTTCCTCCTATTCCAATTCACGGAAAGAAAGAGCTGAATGCCTTTTTTTATTATTTTTTTTGCATTATGGGGGAACTGTAATAACGCCGGTTTTGCAATGGGTAAACGTACATCACTCACAAAGTCACAAATCATTTGAGTGGAAACGTTCCCTTTGAACAAAGTAGGATGAAGGGTTGTGGAAAAGCTTGAAATTGGGGTAGGATTTCGACACCCACTTGAAAATTGCTCGAGTGGATTGAAAGGAGTATGCAGGGTTCGAAATCGTTTTGAATAAGTGTGGATAATTTTACGCTTTTCATAATTTTCCGCGGTTTTCTCAATGATAATTTTTTCTGGGTGAGTTTCTAAAAGGTAAAATATATTTTGGGTCGAAATAAAACCACAATTATTGCTAACTCTGTAGGAAAACGTTGGTTGGAAGGTTGAATAATGGAATATAAAATGAGTTGATTATAAAGAAAAAGTTGGCAAGTAGGACGTATTTTTTTTCTGTTGAGGGAAAAATATTACAAAATTCATAACAGATTATTGAGTCGTCATGGGAGGTGAATTTAAAAATTACCACGGAATAACTGCATACCCAAAAAAATCCATAGTCATTCCAATTCCACCCAGAAAACCGCTAATGCAAAGTGGAAATATTGTTACAAATTAGATGATAAAGAGTAATTGATTTTACATATCAAATATCTCATTTTGGCTTCCATCCGTCCATTCAACCATATTTTTTTGGAAGCCACCAAAATCTCAAAAGTTATACGAATTTGGTTGGGCACACAAAACTCTCTTTCCACAAGCTAATTCTACATCTGAAATCTCTCTCCGAGTTGGAATCTTAATTGTAGTTGATCAGAAATTGAATCTTGGATTTCAAGTTTGTTGAGTTTTCAGTGAGCAAAGGTCAAATGACGTTTATTTTATCTGGCTCTGGAAGGAAAGCCCCATTGATAAATGTTTATTATTCATTGTACTTTGTCAGGATTTGCGTGAACTCCAATTTCAACTCTTCACTACATCCTCATTTCCTTTTAACGTGCTGGGTGGGAAGGCATTTATTATTACTATTTTCATCTGGAATATTTCAAGCCGGGGAAAAGCTCTCTCGTCCCGAAGATATTTTTTCTCGGTAAGACGAGAGAAAATTAGAAAATGCGAAGCTGATGATGAGGTTAGATGTGGTAAGCTGGAAGGGGAGAAGTGACTATACCAAAAGAGGAGCCCCTTTTAGCTATCATATGCGGGTAAAGTTAGCTCGTTAGAAAGTCGACGCGTTTTTTTAAAAGTTCATTTTACACTTCGCCTCATTCCTGAACTTTATCAGATTAGATTAGATAATTCCATTGGTTAGTTGGGTTTTCTCTTGCCTTGATCTGTCTTGTTGATTAAAGTATGAGGGGAAGGATGTTGACGTTGAATCACGGACTTGGGATTCCTCCTTCTGTCAAGAGTGTCTAGTTAAAGGGAACAGGGAGACTCCCTTCTTTCCCGGAAATGGGAAACCTTCTGCCTCTCGGTCAATTCTAGAGTTTCGAGTTGGTAAATATTTGAAAAAAAACAGAGAAAAGTGCGTACTACCTTATCTCAACGGAGGGATTAATAGGTGGTGGCCCTAGCTTTTATATGGATTCCTTTCCTCAACCAAAATATCAAGTGGTAGTATGGTTTCTCTGGCCTGGCAAATTATGAAATTGCTTATTATACAATAAAGAAGGCGGTTCGTGCTAGAAAAGGGTTATTTAA
>JAHZMU010001382.1:0-20912 GCA_027743725.1 Rambutsinella grinnellia
CCAAATGCCCGAAAGAATTGACTACAAAGTATTATTTAAAGTCCCACTTGGAGACGCACCAACCCCGGGAGGAGAGAAAAATTGAAAGTCATATCCACCCAGCAAGTCTTAAAAGCCACCAAGAAAGGCACAAAAACTGGAAAGCAAATTTTGCTTGCCGTGTTTGCAAGAAAACCTTTTCATTTTTAACTTCCTTGAAGGATCATGAAGAAGGAATTCACAGAGAAAAGCGACACGCTTGTTATATCTGTGGGAGAAAGTTTGGTTTGAAAAATTACCTAAAGAAACATTTAAACACGCATTTATCAAAACGTGAACGTTTTCAGTGTGACAAGTGTCCCAAGAGCTTCCTTACAAACCAGCATTATCAAGCGCACATACGAATTCATCAAGGTCAAAAGTACTCTTTTCATTGTGACAAGTGTAACCAGCGCTTACTCAATTCAAGGCAATTCAAAGCTCACAAAAGACGGATTCATTTGGAGAAAATGAACATTTTTTCATGCATATTTTGTGGGAAGAAATATCCAACATTTTCCGACTTCGAATCACACTTGACCTCCCACACCTTTGAACGACCATATTTTTGCAAACGCTGTCCAGCAGAATTTGATCAGAGCTCAAGGCTTCGTCCACATCACAAAATAGTTCATTCTAAACGAAGGGAAATGTTCAATTGTGAGATGTGTCCCAAGAAATTTTTAAAGAAAGGAGACTTCGATGACCACATCAGAGCGCATATGGGTGAACTTCATTATGAATGTCAAAGCCCGGGTTGCGGAAAGCGCTTTGTCAATTATTATAGCCGGAAACAACATTATTTAAAGGTTCATACAGGTAAGCAGTTCACCTGCGCCAAGTGTAATAAGAAGTTTCTTACAAAGGCAGGGTTGATTAGTCATGCGTCCGTACATACAAATTTGAAGAATTACCATTGTAATCTTTGCGAGTCTTCATTCAAAGATAAAAGCAACCTTTACAAACACAACCGAAACTTGCATAGCTTTAAATAGTTTTTAATTTGGAAAGCTTCAAGAAACTCAAACTATTGGAATGTTGTAGCGTTTACAAATAGGGAAAAAGTTTATTGCAGTTTCACAAAACGCAAAAAATCTAGAGTAAATTGTATCCAATAAATGCAAATTAAAAATAAAATTACTTGATCAAAATAGGGCACAGCCAATTCTTCTTTTTAATAAATGCATCCTCAAATTTGGGACTTCCACAACACTTATTTTTGCGTATTTTTCTTTGTGTTCTTCCTATACATAATTTTTGCAAATACATTTTTGCAACTAAAAACTAAATATAAGGCAACCTAAACCAAATCCTATCAACCGGAGTACAAAAACCTTCAAAATCTTCCCGTCCATATCCACCTTGACGGGCTCATCACTCTCCTTTCTCCATTCCATAGGAGAAATTAATTTCGACATTTTCTGATTTGCAATGAACAATAGGTTAATTTACAATTTTAAAGATTCTGTTTTGAATTGCAGATGAATTTGCTATTCATCCAAATGCGTAATTTGACCCTCGCCATTGTTATTAAAATATAATTTTGCAATTAATGGCTCTTTTAAGCAAGATTTCTTACACGATTCCAAACAATTAGGGAGATCATAATACATATTTCCAACACAAATTAACATTGCATTGCACAAGAAGAGAGATATGAACTGCATAATTTGTAAGAGAGAGAAATAGCTTTTTTTTACCATGTAAATATTTGATTCAGTCATTCATATAAAATAATTGCTTGAGGAGAGTTGCCCTTAGCGTGTTAGTGAACTTGCCCTTGCTAAAAAAAAAGCTTAAAATACTTTACAAAAAAGCGAAGGAGTGTGCAGCTGCATCTTCTATTGCGCAATTTCTCATAATGACCATCACTTAAAAGTTTTAAGTTACAACTCGTAGCAGTTGAGAGAAAAGAGGCAGACATGCCAGACCCAGAATAAAGTATAGTTCAATGCTAAATTCCAACTTGCTGCTGTGAATTTAATTTTGTTAGTGCAAGTTTCGAATTGATTTAAAAAATTGCCAAGTAACAATTGGAATAGATGGTTTGATAATGACTGGTAAATTAGTCTTATTAAATTAAATACTTTAATGCATTGAAATTTATACTATAATAAATTTGATGATTACTCTGTATTTTTTTAGTTACCGTCAAGGTTCTGCAATCCAAAACGATTCTCTCCAAGCATAGTGACCTATTTTGCAACCGAAATTTTAAAGAGAAACGTACCTTAGACCAGCATTACCGGAGGCATATTAAAGAGACTCCACATCTGTGCCCCAAATGCCCGAAAGAATTGGCTTCAGAAAACTCCCTAAAAGGCCATTTGGAGACGCATAGACCCCGGCAGGAGAGAAGAATTGAATGCTATGTTTGCGGAAAATTCCTTTTAAGCAAGAGAACACTCAGAAGTCATTTGAAGTGTCACGCTGGAGGAAAAAGGCTTACTTGCAAAACATGTGGGATGGAATATGCCCACCCAGAAAGTCTTAAAAGCCACCAGAAAAAGCACAAAAACCGGAAAGCGTTTGTTTGCAATGTTTGCAAGAAAGCCTTTTCATGTACAACTTCTTTGAAGAGTCATGAAGAAGGAATTCATGGAGAAAAGCGACACGCTTGTTATATCTGTGGGAGAAAGTTTGGTTTGAAAGATTACCTCAAGAAACATTTAAACACGCATTTATCAGTGTGACAAGTGTCCCAAGACCTTCATTACAAACCAGCCTTACCGGGCTCACCTACGAATTCATGAAGGTCAAAAATACTCTTTTTATTGTTCTAAGTGTAACCAGCGCTTCCTCACTTCACAACAATTTAAAGCTCACAAGATAAGGATTCATTTGGAGACAACAAATATCTTTACATGCATATTTTGTGGGAAGAAATATCCAACATTTTCCTCTTTCGAAAGCCACTTAACCTCCCACACATTTGAACGCTCATATTTTTGCAAGCGCTGCCCAGCCGAATTTGATCAAAGCTCAAGGCTTCGTCCACATCACAAAATGGTTCATTTAAAAACAAGGGGGATGTTCAAATGTGAAATGTGTCCGAAAAAATTTCTGAAGAAAGAATACTTTGAAGATCACATTCGAGTGCATATGGGTGAACTCCATTATGAGTGTCCAAGCCCTGGTTGTGGAATGCGTTATGCCAGTTATCATAGTTGGAAACGACATCAAGTCAAAGCTCATGTGGGCAAGCAGTTTACATGTGGTATTTGTTATAAGAAGTTTTTTACAAAGGGAGAGTCGATTAGCCATTCTTCGGTACACAGAAATAAAAGTTATCATTGCAATCATTGCGGGTCTTCATTCAAAGATAAAAGGACTATTTACAAACACAACCGAAGCATGCATTGTCTTAAATAATTTTTAATTAGATCTTTCCGAATGCCGGCTCAAACTGTAATTTATATTTTATCAAGTGCAGTTTCTACAACACATTTTTTGCTTAAATAGAAATTATAAAAACTGCATGTATTAATTATGATGAATTCCATATAAAAAAGTGTGGGGCAGGGTTAGACTCCGCTTGTGTTGCTTGAATGGTTTGAGTACTTCTTTTTAATAAATTTAAAAAAAAATCTTATGATTCAATCACATTCCCATCGCAATTATCACCATTCATTATAAAGTTACAGGTTGAGTTAGGAAATATATTATCTGCTCTGAGCTCCCGATAAAAAATTACGGATATTTACTTAAATTCGCATCTAATAAATAAAAATAATTCGTCAAACTATTTTTTAAAAAATTATGGGGCAAGTTAAGATGCTTTCTGTTATTTAAATATAATTTTGTGTAAAGTATTTTACGGCTAATTCTATCTTCATTTCCATCTGTGGTTAAAAAATACCATTGTATCGCACAAAAAGACATGCAAAATGCACAATCTGCTGGAGAGAAAGAGAGAACCTGATTTTTGCCTATGTAAAAAGTATAAAATCATATAAAATAATTGCTTGAAGAGAATTGTCCTTATGGTGGCCTTGGAAGTTGGCCTTGTTGAAAAGAAACAAAGCGTAGGAATGTGCAGCTGCATTTCATATTGCGCAATTTTGCATGAGTCATGGGTCATTGCTTAATACTCGTCACAGTTAAAAGAAAAAAGGCAGCCGTGCCAGTCCCAGAATATAATATATTAAAATTTAATTCTAACTGGTTGGTGTGAATTTGATTTTGGTGACAGAAATTTTTAATTTATTTTAAAAATTGTAGGCAAGATATGAAATAAATAGTTGGAGAAAGACTTTCAAGTGAATGGTAAATTTTTGTATTAAATAAAATTAGATTTAATTACCATTTAAACTAATAAATAATTTGATTACTTTATAACTGAAGACTGATGTTTTCAATTCAATTAGTCAAAAGCATAGAATGTCTATTTTGCAACCGGAGTTTTAAAGAGAAACGTGAGTTAAATCAACATTACCGGCACCATATCCAAGAGAGCCCTTATCTTTGCCCCAAATGCCCGAAAGAATTGGCTAAAAAGAATAATTTAAAGTCCCACTTGGAGAAGCACCGACCCCGGGAGGAGAGAATGATTGAATGTCATATCTGCGGAAAATTTCTTTTTAGCAAGCAAACACTCCGGATTCACGTGAAGTGTCACGAAGACGGGAGAAAGTTTGCGTGTAAAACATGTGGGAGGAAATATACCCGCTCCACCAATCTTACACGTCACCAAAACATGCACAAAAACTGGAAAGAATTCGCCTGCAATGTTTGCAAGAAAGCCTTTTCATGTATATATACTTTAAAGATTCATCAAGAAGCAATTCATGGAGAGGACCGACATGCCTGCCAAATTTGTGGGAGAAAGTTTAGCTTAAAAAAGTATTTAAAGAGACATTTAAAAACGCATGTTGAACAACGTAAACGTTTCCAGTGTGACAAATGTCCCAAGAGCTTCCTTTCAAAGCAATTGTACCAGGAACATCGATTGATCCATCAAGGTCAAGACTACTCTATTCATTGTGACAAGTGTAACCAGCGTTTCCTCAATTTAAACCAGTACAAAACTCACAAGAGACGGATACATTTGGAGACAATGAATATCTTTACTTGTGTCTTTTGTGGGAAGCGATATCCAACATTTTCCGCTTTCGAATTACACTTGACCTCCCACACCTTTAAACGCCCATACTTTTGCAAGAGCTGTCCAACCGAATTTAATCAGAGCTCAAGAATTCCTCCACATCACAAAAGAGTTCACTGCAAAACAAGGGAAACGTTTAATTGTGATATGTGTCCCAAGAAATTTTTAAAGAAGGGATACTTTGATGATTATATCAGGGCGCATATGGGTGAACTTCACTATGAATGTCAAAGTCCGGGTTGTGGAATGCGTTTTGTAAATTATTATAGCCGGAAACACCATTATTTAAAGGTTCATGTGGGTAAGCAATTCTCCTGCGCCAAATGTGATAAGAAGTTTCTTACAAAGGCAGGGTTGACTAGTCATGCGTCGGTACATATAAATTTGAAGAAATACCACTGTAATCTTTGCGAGTCTTCATTCAAAGATAAAAACTACCATTACAAACACAGCCGAAAATTGCATAGTTATAAATAGTTTTTAATTAGGAAAGCTTCAGGAAACTCAAACTATTGGAATCTTTTAGCGTTTTAGAAATAGCGGAAAAGTTTATTGCAGTTTCACAAAACACAAAAATATCCAGAGTAAATTGTATTCAATAAATGCAGATTAAAAATCAAATTACTTGATCAAAATTGGGTACAGCCAATTCTTTTTTTTACCAAATGCATCCTTAAGCTTGGGACGAAACAAGACGAAGTAAAATCAATAAGTAAAAAAGTTTATGGAAAAAATATTTATTTTATTTAATCGACTGCCAAAAACTTTTCACTCGTGACAAAAAGCAACAAATATTATATTTCTTGTATTGAACCATCTCTCCGTTCTCTCAATCTGGACAAATGGTTTTGTTTCATAGTAATGGTCTGGAAGATCCTGAGCCTATTTAGAGAAAAGCTTTTGTGTCCCGGATTTTATTGCTTTATGCGACCGAAGGGATTTCTGGGTTCTGACAAAAAGTTTTAACGCTGCTATTAATTTATATTTTCCTTACCATTTAGCATTTCATTTAGCCATAAAGCTTTTCTCAACGTCAAAAAAGCTACTTGCGTCATCAGAAAAGGAATGAGTTTTAGTTTTGTCAATCTGATATGGCCTAATATTAAAAGTTATTTTAAGCTTTATATATGGAAGTGTGTCATTCAGTCTCATAAAATATTTTCTTGAATAGCAATGTATTGATAGTATTCAGTGTATTTATTGCTGAGAGAACAATAGCCTAACCGACATTGCAAAAAAGCCTATGAGTGTATCCGTTTTATTTGCTGCATTTTATTATCAATCTCGCAATCTCGCAATTATCATGAGCTAATTATAAGCTAAAATAAAGGAGGCAATTAACTCAAACCCAGAATAAAATAAGTCTAATAAATTATAAGTGTAATGCAAGAGTTGTTGCGAATTAAGTTTTGAATTTAATTATTATAAAAATGCAAAATAATTTCGTTAAGTTCACAATTTTTTATATCAGACTGAAACTACTTTTATCAGTTTAAGGAATGGAATGTATTTTTTGTAGCCGCAAGTTTAGCCGGAATAAAACGTTAGACGAGCATTACCGATGGCATTTCCAAGAGAGACCTTTCCTTTGCCCCAGGTGCCCCCGAGAATTGGCTACAAAGAATTCCCTGAATAGGCACTTGGAAACACACCGACCCCGTGAGGAGAGAATAATAGAATGCCATATTTGCGGAAAACTTATTTTGGGCAAGAAAACACTAAGGGTTCACTTGAAGTGTCACGAAGACGGGAGAATGCTTGCGTGTAAAACCTGTGGGAAGACATATGCCCACCCAACAAGTCTTAAGAGCCATGAGGACTCACACAAAAACTGGAAAGCGTTTATCTGCAATCTTTGCAACATGACGTTTTCCTTCATATCCAATTTAAAGAAGCATGAAAAAGCAGTGCACGGAGAGAAACTGTATAATTGCCATGTTTGTGGGAGAAAGTTTTCTGCGAAAGGATACCTGAAGATACACTTAAATACTCATTCTAAGCAACGCAAACGTTTTCAATGTGGCAAATGTGCTAAGAGCTTTCTACAAAAAGTAACCTACAAGCAACACCTCCACATCCATGAAAATCAAGAACACCCATTCCAATGTGATAAGTGTGATCATCGCTTTGTCACTTTACGTAAACTGAGAACTCATAAATCGTATGTTCATTTGGAGAAAAGACATGCTTTTACTTGCGTCTTTTGTGAGAAACAATTCCCACATTTTTCCACCTTAGAGCTCCACTTAACCAGCCACACTCTTGAACGCCCATCTCTTTGTAGAATTTGTCCAGCAGAATTTAAGCAAAATATAACACTTCACCGCCATAATCAATTAGTTCATTCCAAGACGAGAGAAAAATTCAAGTGTGAGTTGTGTCCGAAATTATTTCTAAATAAGTTCTATCTCAATAATCATATTAAGAGTCATTTGGGAGAACTTCATTTCGAGTGCAAAAGTCCCGGTTGTGAAATGCAATTTGTGACAATCGATCGCCGTAAAAGACATTTCCTGGAGGCTCATGTGGGAAAGCGATTCTCTTGTGCAATTTGTGGGAAAAAATTTCTTATGAAGCAAGATTTGAAGAAACATAGTGTTGTTCATAAAGGCTTCAGAGGTTATCATTGTGACCATTGTGGTTGGTCTTCTAAATGGAGTAGCAGCCTTAAAAGACACAAACTAGCTGTGCATGCTATCAAATAGTTTTTTTTAATTAAGGTAATTTTTAATTAGCTTTACTTGTTTGCTTCGTTAAACATTTATTAATTAANTGGGAAAAAATTTCTTATGAAGCAAGATTTGAAGAAACATAGTGTTGTTCATAAAGGCTTCAGAGGTTATCATTGTGACCATTGTGGTTGGTCTTCTAAATGGAGTAGCAGCCTTAAAAGACACAAACTAGCTGTGCATGCTATCAAATAGTTTTTTTTAATTAAGGTAATTTTTAATTAGCTTTACTTGTTTGCTTCGTTAAACATTTATTAATTAATAATGAAAATGTGATGTGTACGTTGTATATTGATATAATTTTGTTTTCTATTTAACTAATCATGTCTTAGCAAGACGTATTTACTTAAAAGTGTTATAAATCTTGCATGAGTGATGAGTCATTGCCTTAAAAAAAACTCGTCACAGTTGATAAAAAAGAAGCGGCCATGCCAGTCCCGGAACAGAATATATTTGTCTTATATTAAATGCTAACTGCTGTAAATTTAAATTAGTTGGTGCATGTTTTTTGCATCTTGCAAATTTTCAAATAAAAAGTGAAATTAATAGTCGGTGAAAGACTTTTAAGTGAATAATAATTTTTCGTATTTAAATCAATTTTGTAATAAAATCAGATTTAATTATCATTTAAACCAATAAATAATTTGATTACTTTGTATTTTCACAAGTTATCTGCGGAGTTGAAGAGCAAAACGATGCTCTCTGTTTACACCGATTTAAGAACAATTTCCTTTGCAGTATAACCGATGAAATTTGCCAAGAAATTGGACTTGTGACGGTCACAATGAAGTTTCAATATCCCGATTAATTTATCTATAAGCATCAAAGCGCGAGTAAATTATTCTGGGTTCGAAAACCCGACATAATATTGTCTCGTTAAATAAATAGTGAGATTTGAAATGTAAGAGAATTTTGTTTTTAAATGGGAAATGTAATCAGGAAGCTCAGCCTCTTGTGAAGATTTCTTAAAGAGCCCTTTACATTCTTGAGTTGATAGTATTTCCTTCAGTTCAAAAAATGTTGGCCGTCTTTCGGGATCCACGCTCCAGCATTTTAGCATTAGCACATACCTGTAAAATGAACAGATTGTTTAAAAAAATAAACCCTACTCGCAACTACTATTTTCACACGAGTGCTGAAGCTAACTCACATATTATCAGCATTATACAGTGGCTATTCCTATCTCGATAATTTAACCAATTTACAGAGAAAATATATTGTCCAAGAAATCCCACGGGAGCACTCCTAGTGAAAAATATTCCACAAAGTAACCCCAAACGCCCACATATCACTCTTTTCGTTAAATTCTGGAGACTCTGGAGACATCCAGCCTAACCTTTCCATTCTTCATTGTGTAAGCTCCAATAAGACAAGCGATATTCTCATTTTGCCCTAGATGACTTAACACCTTACTCTCGGATAACAATCCTTTCAATGCCGTTGAAGGGCATGACTTCTTAACCATTTTCATAGCAACCTCAACATATTCATCCAAAACTTTGACTTTTCCTTTGCAAACAATACCACAATAGCCCTTCCCCAATAAACTTCTTTCATCAATTTTAAACTGATTTGATTTCAACTCAAATGAATTATCATAGTTTGAATTCTGCACAGAGTAGTTCATCTCGTATTTAAATGGAGCCTCATCCATTTCTGAATTATCTGAGCCTTCAATAAATTGGCGGATGTTTTTGGACAATTGCACTTCATGTTTTCTAATTTCCTCCGAATCCTCCAATAAGCAGTTAAAATGATTGTGCCCTACTGCAATTGTCAAGAGGAATAAGCCAATAAGTAGAAAAGTCGAGTTATTTTAATGATTTTCTGAAGTAAAAACATGGAAACAGAAAATTGGAGATTGCAGCGATGCATTTATCATATCCCATCCATTCCCTTCACCGTTTCCACTTTGTCCACAGACAAGTCAAAGAAAAAAAGAGAAGGAGATGACTGCTACTTGTGGCTTATTGTTGCGACGAAAAGCTTAAACAGGATGTGCATTTCCGGTCCTTGGACAAGGTGAATGAAAGGTGAAATGATAGTGAGAGTGAAACAAGCCAGTCGCCCACTTGCTTGCCTTCTAGTGTAAACTTTTAGCTCTGCTTACATTTCCTGATTTTTCTTTAAAGGTTTCTTTAAAGGGAACATAATATTATTAATAAAATGGCTAAGGGCAAAGGTCAAGCTTTTAAGCAGAAGCCGAATACTGTGAAGGAACAAGCTCCATCGTCCCTTAAAGGTTAGTAAATTTAGCAAATTAAATAATTGGTGAAAATTCACTAGCAATTAAATTAAAAATGCTTTAAGTTCAAAATTTATTAATTTTGCAGGGAAGAAATGTGCTCCCAAAACGCCAGAGGGACAACTAAGGCGTTCCACCCGCATAAGGAAAGTAGCAAGTGAGTTGATGAATTAGTTAATTTTAATCAATGTTAAGTATAAAATGGTTAATTTATATTTTGATTTAGATGATGATACTCAAGTGGTCCCTTCAGCCGTGCCTTCTACTTCCGAACAAAAAGGAGGAAGCATATCAACTCAACCCAAACCGAGTACCTCGGCTGCTGCGAGGAAATCACAAAGTAAATTAAATTATTTGTGGATTTAAATATTTTTTATCTTTCTAAACTTTAATTTAATTTTCAGGAGAAGCAGTTAGCAAATCTGTGGTCCCTTCTAGACCTTCCATCATCGACCATGATCGAGTTATCCTGGATGTGGTGAATGAGGGTCTGTTCCCAACTCAGGATTTAAAATTCAAAGAATTTGACGCCTTAATCTTCGGCATCCTTGAGCATAAGCAGGACTTGGGATTATCTGAGCAGGAGAAGGAAAAATGGGACAATGCTGTTGCCCAGCTATTATCCATCCGAAATGTCGCGAATGAAAGGCGAAGGAGTGGAAGAGAAGTTGAGGTTCAAGAGACCACAGCAGAGAAATCAGTGCAGACGTTAAATGAAGTGGAAAGCGTGAGCACCCAAGTCACAAATAAAGATCTTGGAGAACCGGAAACTTCTTCAGGAAGACTTAATGGAAAGCAAAAGGGAAGCCAACCCACATCTAGCCGAAAATCCCACAAGGCCCGTGTTCATTTGGAAAAATCTCACATCTTATCTTGTCTGTTTTGTGAGAAACAATTCCCAAACAATTCCAAACTGGAGTCCCATTTAATCAGCCACACCCTTGAACGACCATATCTTTGCCGACGTTGCCCAGCGGAATTTACTGAGCAGATACCAGCTATTCGCCATTTTAGAAAAGCTCACTCCAAGACAAGAAGATCTTTCAAGTGCAAGAAGTGCTCCAAATCCTTTCTACACAAGAAGTCCCTCACTAACCACATCAGAGAGCACAGAGGTCAACTTCACCTCAAATGTAAAAGCCCCGATTGTGTAATGCGCTTTGCCTCATTGCAAAAGCGGGACTATCATTTCCTAAAGGTTCACGTGGGTAAACGGTTTCGCTGCACCGTCTGTCGTAAACAGTTCTTACCAAATTCCACTTAATTAGTCACGCCCTGTCACATTCCGATTTGAAAGCTTTTAACTGTAATTTATGCGGTGCTTCATACAAACAGCCAAGTGGCCTTAATAATCATCGACGAAATGAGCACCCGAATAAGCTCTGAGAATGAGTGGATAATGATTAAGTTTCAATCATAACTTTGTAAATTTTAGTTCAACTAGCCAGAGTAAAAGAGAATAGTAGCCCGTTCTGATCCCATTTAGTTAATTTATTAAGCTTTAATTGAATAATAACCATTTAAATTAATTTTCAAAAATTTATAGTAATTCAGTAAATATGTGTAAGACATTATTTGTAAGAAATGCTGAGGTTTGAACTTATCCTAGATTAAATAGAAATTAAAGTGACTGTCTAAGTCGGAAACGCCATTCCGTGAAGGTTCATGTAGCAAACAGTTTTTGTGAGTTTTTGTGATAAGAAGTTTCTTACAAAGCAAAAGCAGAGTCTATTCTTTAGAAGAAAGAGGGATAGGGAGAGAGAATTTGTACAAAAAGTAAGAAAAGAAATTAGTCTATTTGTGAAATTTAAAGTGTTTTGGGCTTTTGCTACCGAAGTAATTAATTTACGTATTATTATAAAATTATTTCTTGTTATTTAACGCAAAAATGAGAAATTTTGAATAATAAATTATAAGTGAAGTCACAAATATTTCGGGACTTTGAATTAAATAATTAGATCGTACTTGGGAGAAATGACCTTGCATTATCATCAGACAAGCAGTTCTCGCGTGCGTCATTTGTGATATGAATTTTCATTAGATGGCAAGCTTTGCCATGAAATCTTGAACAAATACCGCACTTAAACAGTTCTCTTTTGTGTTCCTTCTAGTGCGCAGTTGCAAATTTAATTAAAAGATTCTGACACACTGAACAAAGCCATAGCCATGTGATAATTGCAGAATGTGACTGAAGCTTTTGCTAACATCTATAGTTACCTCTAAAACAAAGAGGGACACTTGGAGCAAAAGATTGGTCGCTCATCATTATGAAGATCAATATGAATTTTTTTAAATGTCCAAAAGACTAAATAGATATGGATGATTCCAAAGTAAAATGGAATAGATTTAGCTTGTTCAGATTAAAAATATTTCATGAATTTATTAATTTCATAACTCCATATTTAAAAAATAAAATAATTTTCTTAATTGACTTTTTTAATCTTCTTATACATAGTTAAAATAAATACTTAAATTTTCGCGGACAATTTCATATCACTTTAATATTATAATAATAGTAGATATTCAACTTTCTCACGCTATCTTTATACAAAACTAATCAAAATATTTACAATTTATTATTTCTTAGAAGCTACCGGAAGTAAAAAAAATGGCTAATAATATTCCAATTAGTTCACGCCCAACACGGTGAACTTTCGCTTCATTTCCTCCAACATCCCAGACGAAATCTGAAACAAAAAGATAATAAGCCAAATTAAATTTTTTTAACAGATGTAGTAAGTAAGCCAAGTAAAAATGTTTGAAAATCTTACATTCAATCTGGATGGAGTATTCCCAAAATCCACACATCTCAATTTCATTTGCAAGAAGAGCTTGCAGCTTAAATCCGTAATCTCATCTTGTGCTTTCTTGTCACAATAAATAAACCTCATCCTTAAAATCATGAGATCTAAAACAGTTAAAATTATAATTAGTAAAACATTTACGAATATATTTTTACTTATAATAATCAAAAACACCTTTCAAATTGGTCAAGTGACCCCCTCCAGATTTCAATTGTTTTTCAAAATTTTCTTCTTCGGCAGTTTCCGACTTGTGGTCTTCTACCCCCAATAATATTTCCTCTAAGCACCCGTTCAAATTCTCTTCCACAACTAATTCCTCCAATCCGGGCCAATGATAGCAGACTAGTGCGAAAGACTTTGCTGTATCCGGTGAAACTTTCAAGACTTTCAAATTTGGAAAGAGCCTTGCACATCTCTCGAAATTCATGAGGATATATTGATTCTCTTCCAAGTCTCCAATATTAAGAGTGGTCACCGTTTTTAATGGCTCACAATTAGGAAATAAGCCACAATAATATCCGTTCGTAATTTGGTCAAATGAAAATTCCTTCAGAACCGGGAATTTCTCCCAAAAACCAGTGAACGGATAGATTCTGACTGTCCAGCAAAGTTTTAAAGATTTAAGCTTTTTAAACGTGGGTAACTCGGGCAAGTCTACAATTTCAGGAGCAGACAATTCCAGATATTCCAAATTCGTTAGACTACCCAAGAAATTGCAGAAACCATCACTTTTTCGTTCTTCGATTTGGTCTAAAAGGAAGTTATAATAGAGATTGAGCACCAACCCTTTTAGTTTCAACTTTAGTGCGGCCAGTCGCTCAAACAGATCATCATATAACTCAATCCGACTCAACTCAAGATGTGTTAAATTGACACAAGATATAGAGCAAATTATATCTACAAACTCGTTGACAGGCTCGTCCTTACCATTGCCAAACAAAACCAACTTTTCTAGATTGGGAGATCTAGCTAAAATTGTTTTAAATAAGAGACTACTTGAATTTACACGTTCAACTTGATTCTCCATCGCCCACTTAATCTGGAGTGATTTAAGGGATGGGAATTTAACATCTAATGAGATAGCTGTCAAGTTTAATTTTAACGGCAATACATTAATTTCAGTAAGATGATTGCCCACTTCCAAGAGAAACTGATTGAACATTAAAGAATCAGAGGCTGAGTAAATGCTGGATCCAAACCTTACTTTTTTAAAGGGAAAATCCCCACTTTTCACAAAGCTAGTAAGGGAAGACGTACTCTCCACATGAAAACTTTTCGTTTTGAATTTTTTCTTCTCCTCTTCATTCAAGTGGAGGTTGATGGGGACTGCAAGAGATTTGACAAAAGGGAGTGATAAGTTCTTCCAATTTTTGCAAACTGCTCTGCACGAAAGCAAATCCTGGAGGGAGAGAAAAGAAAATATTCTCTCAGCCACGAGTTTGACCTGGAGCACATCCACAGCCTCAACTATCTCCGTTTTTACGGAACGAATACGCTCTTCATCTCCAGACATAACTTTATTCCCGAAAGGTTTGATGATTTGACATTTTTTGGTCGTCAGACCAGGAATTGCTGGTATAATGAGATGAATTGTTTTCACACTTTGTTTAGTTGTTGTAGCTAATGACTGATTCTGATTTGATACTGGAGCTTTGAGCAAATAAACTGAACTTCTGCGTTTGCGCAGTGCTTTCTCCTCGCCATCATATCCAACTAGCTTTTCACCAGACATAGTTTTATTCTCAACTGCCGAGGAAACAGACGGCTCACACACAATTTTACTTTCTCCACCATTTCCACCCAATTCATCCTCATCTATTTTTTCTACAGTGAAGTCTCCAAGTTCATTAGTTGGGCAAGTTAATCCATTATTTTCGAGATCCAGTTGTAAATCAGAGGTTGATTGGGAATGGGATTGTATTATTCGGAGAATATTGGATCTAGTCTTGTTCATTTCCCTATTCACTTCCTCCAAAGTCATTAACTTTTGTTTGGATTCCATCCATTTTGAAAGTGATTGAGAATTATCCTCTGGCCCTTTTGCTGCATTGTTCTCCACAAGTAAGCCTTGCCGAAATTGCAGTTTTTCCAGTCGTGCCAGAGCTGTTTCCAACTCTTTGGGAGAAAGAAGACTGGAAGCTTTTAGAACTATTTGGAGGTTTGTTGGCTCGGTTGAAACTGCATCTGCAGAACTATTTAAAGTGCCTTTTTCTTCCATCTTGTTACTTAGACGTTCCATTATAAAGATGAATTTTTAGTTTGTAAATTATTTGGAATAAGAAATTTGCGGTTTGAGTAAGCTTAGAAAATCTTTTCAAGTTTTCTTAAAAATATTCTACCAAAAAAAACGATGTAAATAGAGTGATGCTTGTATGAGAAAAGGGTATGGAGGAAGAGTGAAGGAAGAAATTCTTTTCTAAAAAAGAATAAGAGTCGACGTGCGTAATGGCACGTATGCATTTCTAAGAAAAAATATTTTTAAGGGTATAAATACACTCAGACCTTTTTAAAATGTAGGAAAAGCCCTTAATATTTCATTCAAGATATGTACTTTTCTTGGTCATCCCTTTTACTGTACAAATGACAACTAGACACAGCCAAAGTGTAGTAAAAAAATGCGCATTTATTTTTAGATTTCTCAACCCTTATAATCCCTTAGGGAGGCCCGCTTAAACTTTCCTTTGTTTCTTCTCACTTCGCATTTTAGCGAGATAGAAAGTGACCCCTTTTCATTATAAGTCCATGTTTTCAATACCAACAGGAGAGAAGGTCCCAACAATAGGGAGTGGAAGGGATGCGACTTGCATCATGCGAGACCACTTGAATAGACTTCATGGAATAAAAGGTTCTACTAAAGTGAAAGTGGATGTTACTCATCCAAAGGGAAAATCTGCTGTGGGTGAGAACGCATACATGGAAATAAATAGTTGAGATATTTTACAAGTGTAAAACCTAATTTTATTGCAAAAAAAAAGAATATTGACATTAATAAATTGTTGATTGATTACATACATACAGTTAGATTGGCACTGGCAAATTGGTAGTGAAATATTAAAGTTATATTTAATATTTGGCATAAATTCTCCATCATATCAATAATCATTGTTTTAAATACAATTGGCAATAGTAATATATAAGGGAAAAATCTATTCAAAATTACTCCGCTCAATGAGCGACGCTCATATTTTTGCTATTTGACACAACGCATTTTTAAATATTCTCGAATTACACAATATTTTATTTACACAAATATCTCATGATCCAAAAAATATCAATATTTAATCATGCAAGTTAATCATCATTAAAGTATACATTAATTTCGCTACTTAACTAGATAATGAATAAGCGAACATTATTATTTCAGATAATTATTATAAATTAGCTGCTCTCCTTCTTTATCCATCCAGCAACAATTTCGTTTTTACTCTTGAGAGATTTCCAATAACTTTTTATAGAGCTTTGCTGCAATTTTAAAAGGAAATCAATTTTAAAAGTGATTCTATCAAATAATAATTTACTTGCAAATTTTTTTATTTACTCTTACAAGACTTTACTAAAGCTTCCTTTGTCTTATCAAAGTAAGTTTTGTGACGATTAAGAAAGTCTTGCATTTGCTCCCTTTGAATAGTAAACTGACCAGATTTACGTTTAACAACTGGATCATTTTGAAAGGCGCTTGGTATCTTCCCCTCACAATCATCCTTTATTGCAAGGTTGGTCTGTGACCTGCAAACCAATGTAAATTATTACTCTGTCATAGATCATAAAAATGTTATTAAGTTTGTGCAAAAATTGTAGTCATCTTACTGTATGATTTTCGCTGCCTCGTGCTTCGTGAACGAAAAGCTTTCACCTTCCTTCTCCTTAGTAAGGCACCACAAGACAATCAGTAACCTGAGAACGCCCTGCATAGAACCGTGTAGAAGTTTTACCTGGAAATCGAAATAGAAGAAGTGAATTCATTGTCTGCAATTATGATATAAAATGATTTATGACTACTTGAGTGTCGTCTTCAGATTCTTCATCCTCATCAGATTCTTCATCCTCACCAGATTCTTCTTCATAGTCAGTTTGTTGACTAGAGCTCAAATCATCAACATGAATCTTTAAAATGTCAAATTGGTTGAAATTAGTGGAAGCTTTTTACTTATTAAAATATATAATTAGCGTAATTATTTTACCGAGAAGTTCAATGCCTCTTTCACAGCGCTGAACCGCTTCTTCAAGTCATGATGTTCTCGCATTACCTCTTGGAGCTTAATAACTTCATTAAACAGAATACATTAATTAATTAATTACTAAAGTGAATTTTACAAATTGTAAAATGATATAAATATTTTTATTCCTATACAATTCCCATTTGCACCCTTCAATAGCTCATTGACTTCCTTGAGCTCCTCCTTAGTTGCCTGATGACTCTTTTCTGTAACAAACATAATGTCCAATTACAGTTAGCAGTTTTAATAATAAAATACATTTAATAGCATACCTTCTGCTTTAAGATTTGCTTCTGCTAGCTCAAGCATCGCTTCCTTGCTTTTAAATAACTAGAAATATATTTTAAAAAATTTAACTAACAATTGAATTAAAAAAAATAGTTTCAGGTACTGATCAGAGTGTGGAAACCAATTTGAGCAAAATTTAAATCTGGAAAGTAAGACTTCCATGAATAAATTTTTACCTTCATTAGCTCGTCACGTTCCTGAGCAAGTTTCCATGCAAGCGACTCCATTTTCCCCATGCTATATCTAGCTTTCCTGACCATTTTTCCCATATCATCTTCTCCAGGCGTTTGCAACGTCACATCTCCCGATGCTACACGAAATGATTGATTAATGCTCTGCAATATTTTAAAATGTGGAATGATTAGGAGCAGATCAACTAAATAGAAAATTGTATTTTTCACATCTCTATCTTTTTTACCTGCTCCAAATTATCAAGTTTATTTCCTAACATCCACATTCCTCGACCAACCGATTTTACTTCCTCTGGCCTATTCGTTCCCTACAAAAACCACAAATAATATGACATAAAAATTACGAAAGCTCTAACAACTTTTATTTAGCCCACTATCCTATAAAACCGCAAATTTCCTGAAATAAATCTCAATGAAGAAATGTCAAAATAATTTAATTACCCCACAACCCATATGAAAATAAACAGGCACTTGAGATTGATGGGATCTCATATCGTGACCAACGGCACCATCCAAACTATTATAAATTCAAAAAAAGGTATTTTAACGATTATCAATTTCATCAAATTTTTAACTAATGAATTGCAGACTGGGACTTTGACTTACTTAAGTGCCCCGACACTTCCAGTTACGCCGTCAACACTAGGATGACCTTCTTCTGTCGGAAAATCGACTCCTTTTTCTACTCTGGATTGGTCTCTCTTACTATTCGATGACATTCTAGTAAATACGAATTAAAGTTGAAGCAAGTTAAAAAATAATTTATCAAATTATCTGGCTTTTATTTAATAAGATATAATTGCTACTTATACAATATATTAAATAAGACTTGCCTGAATCGCTCCTGAAAAGAATCAAACTTTTACTACAATCTTAATTTGTTTTGGGATTATTTTGCGAACTTAAAAATTTAATTTCAAAAATCAAAACATAAAGGGCCAATTCAAGAAGCTCTACTGACAAGCCAAAGACAATAACAAGTCATCCAGTCCACACTAAGAGAATCAGCTTGTCACATAATTTGTACAGTCAAAGTGTTCTGTATAATCACTTGCGGATTAGCTCGCAAGTCTCCAGCGAAGATGTGCAATGACGAAATTAGAACGTTAAACTAATTTGAACGGTTTTAGCCTATGGAGATTTGAAAGTGGGACATTCCTCAATATTAATTTTAATTATTTTGCAATGAAGGCCGATATAAATCATTAATCTTTGATTAGTCTTATGGCCCGCTATAAACAGGCTTAGCACACCGCAAGTGATTAATCATAAATTTATGAGTGTAAGCCTATTCCACACATGTGGGTTGCCCCCATTCCGGTTTCTCAGAGTATCTTACACGTTAAAAGCATCTTATCAATCCACTCATTCATTTCATTTCTAATTCCTCTTATTCCTACCCTGCTATTCTTATTGATTTGCTTTCTGGTTTAAAGGGATTCGCAATTTGTAATTATTTAGGATAAATAGTAAATAGGATAGCATTGTTTGCACAGCAAAAATAATTTTAATTACAGGTGAAATGCCAAGGCCTAGTTTAAAAGGTGAAGGGTTAAGGAAGGTAAAATTTCAAAAAATAATTTTTCCTTCTTATCAAATAAATTTTATTAGAATTTTATCGAAAATGCTTGAGTTTCGTTTTATTAAATAATAATTAATCTTTTGTAGAAAGTGAACTAAAAAGGCATGAAAAAGGAGTTCACGGAGAAAAACGCCATGCTTGCCATATTTGTGGGAGAAAGTTTAATTTAATGAAATACTTGGAAATACATTTAAATACACATGTTCCAAAACGTAAGGGTTTTCAGTGTGATAAGTGTCACAAGAGCTTCCTTATAAAACAACCGTACCAGGAGCACCGTCGGATTTATGAAGGTCAGCAGCACTCATTCCAATGTGACAAGTGTGACCAGCGTTTTCTCAACCGAACAAAAATGAAAGCTCACAAGATGCATGTTCATTTGGAAGCAAGCCACATTTTTACTTGTGTCTTTTGTAATAAACAATTTACACTATTTTGCGGATTTAATAAACATTTAGTTGACCACACTAATGAAGGCCCATCTTTTTGCAAACGTTGTCCAGCGGACTTCAAGAATAATAAGTCACTTGTCGCCATAATCAAATGGCTCATGCCCAGATTAGAGAAAGGTTCAAGTGTGAATTGTGTCCTAAATTATTTTTAAGCAACCAAGGTCGTAACAATCATATTAAAATTCACCTGGGAGAACTAAGCATTAAGTGTCAAAGAACTGGTTGTGGAATGCAATTTTCTTCATATCATAGTCGGAGGCTGTAAGGCTCATGTGGGAAAGCAGTTTTCTTGCAATGTTTGTGGGAAGAAGTTTCTTAATTTTCAAATTCCGACATGAAGACGCACGCTATTGTTCACACTGGTTTTAGAAGTTATCATTGTGACCATTGTGGTTCATTTTTCACGCATATGAGCAGCCCTAACAAACACAGACGCACAGGGCATGGTTTTAAATAGCTTTTAAATAGGGTAGCCCTTGCAGGAATTTTGTATAAGGTTCACAAAAGATTTTTCCCTTAGTCTATATGATTCGCTGTTTTTAGTTCCTCAATGAGCCTCTAAAGTTCCTAACTTGTACATTTCCGGAAACACAAATAGATTTGGTCATGACTTTTCATCAAACAGAACGAATGGAAAGGAAGCCACCATCATCCTCATCGATATTATTTAAACTTCATTAATTAATAATCTAAAGTTTGAGTTCTACTTATTTCCTCATTAAAATATCAGGGACACTTTTCCAAATGTCGTCAAATGTAGTGCTTGTTTTATTACATTAGCTATAATGTTGTTATGCACTTAACATATAATAAATAAATAAAAATATTTTAACTAAAAACAAGTCTAAACTATTATTTTTTACTCCATTGCAAATTATTCATTTCGACATTATATATAAATCAATTCTGCAAATTGGCGAGTTACACAAATAGGCGATAAAATAATTTAAAATGCGTAGTACACAATTCTTTGAAAAATTAACACACATTAAAATCTGCCAACACATCTATGTATATCGTGACACATTATAATGAGAGTTTATAATTTTGCTTAAAATGTCGCTCTCCATTTTGGAGTAATGTTGGTTTTCAAGTAATATCGAAATGTCCAATGAAACTCTCTACACAGCTTGACAACTATATTCTTTGTGCAAGTATAATGACTGCAAATTCAGAACGAACACAAGTCATTATTAGCGAGGATCATTTTAGATTTTATAAGGTCAGCCGCCATAAACTTATTTTACCTGCATAATTTAAATATTTGAAATATTTAACTGTA
>JAHZMU010001383.1:0-22517 GCA_027743725.1 Rambutsinella grinnellia
AGTGAAGGTCCACAAGCTCTATAAGACAAGTCATAAATCAAAATATTTTTAAGGGAGGACAACCAGATCGTGCTAGAAATGTTCTAGTTTTAAAAATAGTTTTTTTAACTGCAAAAATAATGTGAAATGAAATGATTAACAGTCTTAAATTTTAAATAGCAACTTAATGACTTGATACTCAACACTTTACGAATAATTATGCAATTTATAGGAAACTAAATGTTTTTGCAACAAAGTACTGTTCCTTTCTTGAAAATAGTCCCACTCGAAAAGGTTTTTGCAAGACTAACAAAAAGGTTGAAGCATCAATTATGTCAGTTTTTTCTCAACTCATTCAAATAAAATCTCGAATATCAAAAGCTGCATTTTTGCAACTATGCACTTAGCTCATCTCTATGCAAATTTGAGAGCAGGTGTAGAAAAATAAGTGAATTAGTAATTCATTTCATTATTTACTTTTTTTTCTAAATGATGTATTTTACATGCAGCGAAGGTGATCGAGGTTGTGAGGTAATAATCAAGTTGGTTATCATTTAGTCATTTGCCTTCTTCCTCCTACTATTATAATGGATATAAAAAGGGTATGAAAAGAAGATGATAGCAATGAAAAAAGATGATGACTGTTGCACGAACAAAGTGGGATTCCCTTACAGAGCGCATGAGATGAGCAATTCCTTTAGTTGTTTAGTGAAGGATAAAGTTGTATGAAGTTAAGATGTGAGTGAGTGTTTTTCAAATATTTTCAGGTCGTAAATTTCAGAAGGATGTGGGGCAGAAGTAAAGTGTTTTCGGTTGTGGTTTCAACGTGCCTCTTGGGATTTGTTAATGGGCAGGGATATGGAGCTATAAACGATGATTTGGAAAGCTTCGGGAATAATCAGCAGTTTAATAATCAACAAGCGAATTCGCTGCCGCAGTATGAAAATGCGGGGGCAAACCAAGCTCAGGGTGGAGGTGGTGGAGGGCAAGGAAATGGTCAAAATTTGTGGTGGCAAGGGCAAAATGCTTTCCAGCAGCCACCGGGGCATCCTGGAGTGCAGCCTTTAGGTCAACCGAATAACCAGCAGAGACCTAATCAGCAGCAACAACAACAACAGCAGCAACCCCAAAATAATTATAATCAACCTGCTTCATATAGTCCACCTCCGCAAAATTTTAATCCTCAAGGGAACGGTCAACAGCCGCAGCAAGCTCCACCTCAATATAACAATCCACCTCCAATTCCACAAGAGCCGAGTCCCCAGCAATTTAATAATTATGGAGGTGGCCAGCAACAACAACAACCCCAATATAACGCACCTGCTCAACAGCAACAGCCTCACCATGCCCCACAAAATGGATGGAATGCTCCAGCTCCCCAACAGCAATACCAGCCACAAGGCCAAGGCGACGAAGCTTCCGGTTGCGACCTTGTGAACAAAGCTGATTGCCACAAACGCCAAAATTATAACCAACCACCTCCCCAAAATTACCAACCGCCTCCACTAAATCCCCAGCCCTATCCAGAACAAGAGTATTCTCCACCTCCTCAGCAACAAGCAGTTCCACAACCCAATTTAGGATATCGTCCTCCTCCTCCACAGCAAGAGCCAAATAATTATTTGCCAAACCCTTCATATAATCCTCCACCAGCTAGTCCACCACAGCCTTACCCTCAACAACCCCCGCCTCAACCAGATCCTCAGCCTTATCAACCGCCAGTTGATAATCCACCTCAACCCCAACAACCTCCAACTCAACCCGAACCCCGCCCCAAGCCATATCAACCTCCACAACAGCCCCGACCCAGACCTGTTCCCCAGCAAGCTCCAGCTCAACCAGAAGAGGAGCCAGCACCTTATCCCGGTTGCCCCGCTGCCATGATTTGTGTTCAAGACGAGTATTGTAATATGCTAGGTGTTGCAGAGGAGAACCCTGTGCAATTATCCGCAGCTCAAAAGCTTCATCGTGTCGCCCTAATGGTATGAAAAAAAGACTAAATAGCTAAAGCATTTCCTTAAAAACTATTAAATTTTAACAGCAATGTTCTGAGCCAATGACCGGCATAGTTGGCTACTGCTGCCGCGATCCCAACTACACAGATCCCTGGCCAGACATGAATGGAATGATGCCAAAGAAAGACATGCATCATCCAAAACCTCAAGGCCAAAAACTCCAAAATTTCCAGCCACAACAGCCTCCCATCTCAAATCATTTAGCTAATGGTGGAGGTAATCCATACTCAGGTTAGTCTGACGTAATCACATTAATTATCCTATTGTGATTACTCACGCAAAAACAATCTTACGTAATTGGTGAAGGTGATTGATTTAACAATGGACGATGAGTTGACACAAAACCTAATGATTCTAATAATTTTCACTCTTTACTAATAACTAACTTGTTTAGGAATGCAAAATATTATCTTGCTTTGGTTTCCTCAACCTGCCCCTGTAAATTTAATCCAGCTTAGTTCTCCAATGCCAAGGACAAGACAAGCACAGCCACAATCTATTCTTCCAAATTATTATACTTTTCCAATGACTACAACAAATAGCGCTTTGTCGTCTCCGACAGCGCTTATTGCTTACTTTCCATATAATTATTATGGGGATGCAATAGCAGAAGTTATCAACAGCGTCAATTCTGTTACGGGAGAGGTTTTCACACAAAATAGGATCCAGTCTGGGAGATCGGCATCATCCTCTTATTTCTATAGGCCCGTGTTAGTATGAAAAAGTTTAATTCTTGCTAATTTCTCCGAACGTTTTTCTTCTTTTTTCTCAGATGATTTTTTTCTTTGACTTTTGACTGGTTTTGATTTTTATGAAATGATTTTTGCAGGCTTCTAAAAAATAAAATACATGACATGAGTTTAAATGACTTTGTAAATACACAGGTCAAGAACCAAGTGGGAGAAGAAGTATGGGATGGGGTCGTAATGTACAATGTAATGATAACGGTCAAGGGTCACCGGCAGGATATATCAGATGAATGGATAAAGTAGTTTAAATAACAACTAATTTTATTAACTCGAAATTGGTGCTTATTTGGAATGTACAGAATTGGAATTGGATAACTTGTAAATAAAGTTGGGAAGCAAAAAAATATTTTGTATATAAACGCATATTTTTTTGCATGAATATTTTGCATCTTTTCAGATATCATGAAAATCCCAAAGTTGAATAGCAGCTTAAAAAATCCAAAAGCATTTTCTTCACATGCACCTTCAGAATCGAAACAAACGGTGCAAGTACTTGAGCCATGCTTGGGAGATGAGCTTTGTCTAAGCATGTCCCAGTGCAATAGTTTAAACCCGGATTTTATGGAAAAGACGGGGTTGAAGAGGAGAAGGAGGGATGGAAATTTTACGGGGGTTTTGAAAATTAAGGTGATTTAAATGCATTGTTTTATTTTTATTCATGATAAATAATTCATGTAATTATTTGCAGAGATGCAAATATGAGCGGTCTGGGATTAGCTATTTGTGTTGCAAAAAGCCGGAGAGAGTTCAAACTTCTAGTATTGCACCATTCACAAAGTTGACAACTGTAAAACCTCCGTCAACGCAGCCATTCACCTTCACCCAAAAGCCGTTTAAACTGACGACGTTCCCCTCACCATTAATAACTGGCTTTGGACTCCGCTTCCATTCAAGTCTTCATTCCAACGAACAACTTGAACTGAATAATAAAACACCTAATCCATACGGGCAAGATGAGAATCCAATTGTTCTCTTGACTAGTCCATTAACAACTCCGTCTTCGGTAACTACGCCATTCGCAATCCAGGCGTCGTCTCATTTTACACCAACATCAGCTATTACTCCAGAACCCTCCACAACTCCTGCAAGGCTTAGAGCGACTTCAAGCTCAGAAATAGCTACTTCGTCATTCCCAACGACTGAGTATATGACTGAAGAACCAACAACGGAAATGGCAACAACTGAAGGAAAAGTCGACATCTTAAAAATCCCTAGACCTGTCCCCCTCCTTAAAAAATTCATGGAGAGTCCCCCAATAGGTTTCATATTTAAAGGAGAGGATCTCTTCATCCCAGAAATTAAAATGCCATCTCAGAATTTCCTTCTTCCAACAAACGAGTTTGAGGAGAGGACATTTCCGACTGAAGAAATTGTAACGGATGCAACCACAGTTATGGAAAGTGAAACGGATGCAACAACAATCTATTCATTGTTAGATGAGCCTAGTAATAATTCAGCTTTTGAGAAAAGTAACAGATGAAATCAATTTTATTTAATTAGATATAAGCCAAAGCTATTTTGTTACAAGCAATTCAAATTTAAATTAAAATTAAAAACTTCATTAAAATAAATCCAATTAAATTATTAAGCCCATCCCATTCCCCAATCGTATGATTCACACAATTAATTTTTGTACAATTTTCTAGCAATAAATCATTTAAATCATAATTTTCTTGTAAAATTTAGAGAATCGAGACACGACAAAAGTAGCAAATAAAAAATGCCCAATTACATTATGAATCAGAGTTGATTCTATAAAATCTCCAAAATTCCAAGAAGATTAGAAACGCTGCCTAAACTAGACTTTAATTGGAACGTTGAAACAATATTGGGTTTGTGAATTTTAATAACTTAACTAGTATCATTAGAATCGTCTGGCATAGCAAAATAAACAGACTCTGACACATTAAATCCCATGTTATACCACGCATAATATATTCCAGGACGACTCAAAATAACTTCGCCAGCTTTTTGATATGTGACATAAAATATTATTTTGTTGTCAACAAGTGTCGTGAGCTCCAGCATACACCCCTCGTATTGCAATCCCTCTTTTAATGGCTTGGACGGTTTTGCAAGGAGATTTTTCAAGTCATTCGTGCTCTCCTTATTTATTAGGATCCATACTTTTGGAGCTCCAAAGTGCAGATAATTACAACAGTGTAAGGATTCCACTTGAAACGCACGAATACTTCCCCAAGTTCCAAGATATACTTGGCCACCCTGATGGCCTTCTTTCATGAAGGACATGGGCAAAGTTCCAAAAAATGTGCCTTTATTTTTCTTCACAAATTCCAGCAAATATTCGTGGGCGTCTGAGTCGTCTTTGAAAGGAGGGGGTTTGTGTACTTCATCATTTGCCTTCTCCCTGAACTCTCTGACTGTTAATGTTTTCCTTATCGGTTTTGTATAAACCAAAATTGCTCCATCCTCAACAATGTATGAAAGCTCAACAGAGTCAGTCACAAAGTCCTCAATGCCATGTTCCGTGTAGGCAGTGAAGGCAGGTTGTGAAGTAGAAAGCAAAGGTTCTGAGGTTAAATCCTGAAGATTACGTGAAGGCTTAACATTTTCCTTCACACGCTTGCACATCAACTTATGCTTCAAAATTTTCCAGTCATCCTCCTGACATTCACGTGAGCAGTAGCGGGCCACCTTACAATTGCCACAAGTCTTGGTCGCATTTTCCTTTCCACAGGATCTGCACATATTGGTCACTTTGTACAAGGAGATGACTCCAGCAAAATCAGTTTGTTGATAAACCTCTTTATTCAACATCTTCAGTCCCGGGTTGAGTGAGACAAAGCGACATCCAAATTGAAACTTGGAAAGGCAATCTTCATTTCGAGGAACATCGGCGACAAGCAAGTCGTGAACGTGTCCATTCTCATCCTCAACAAGTAGCCGAATTGTGTGCGGCCCAATGATTGGGTCTTCAATAACGGTAAATGTTTGAATTTCTTTGATGTTTTCGTAAAGAGGATTGCGTCCGGTGATTTGCATTCGAACAAGTTGTTCAGATGTCATAATTGGAAAGGCTGGTTGATCAAGGTGGGTCCAAGTCCCACTCTTTTGGATTTTCCGGAATTTTTTGATGCACTCAACTCGTTTTTCTTGCATTGCAGTAGGCTCACTGCATCCCTTTCCGATCCTTGAGCAGTCATTGCATATAGGTCCTTTGTAATTGACAACAGACTCTAGCTTTTTCATGGTGACCGTCAACAATGTTTTATAGATAGAGAACAAAGTACTAAGCGCAACTTTTCCAAGCATGTAGTAATAACGCATTCGCTCTTCCATTTCTTCCTTTTTCTGCTTATCAATTAACTTGGACTTGGACTCGGCCAAAAATGATAGCCCAATGGAGAAGTAGACGTCGGGTACTTTAACGTGGTCACCCGGAGCAAGCGAAAGAAACTGGTGGTAATTTTTTCTCACTTCTTCCTGCGCTGAAAGGTTTGATGTCTCCGAAACATCTCTAAAGAGTCTAGCTTTATTATAAAGGAGGTTAGCATACGTTGGAAATTTAGCAAGACCTCGTTCACATACTTCCAGCCCAATTTCCGGTTTACGAAGATAGTACGCATAAATGTCAGCAAGATGCCGGTAAAACACGGGCTCATCTGGATACTTTTTCAAACCCACTTCCAATACTTGTGCATGGAAATAAGTAAAGTCGGATTTGCTTGCGAAGCAATAGCCAAGTCGGATATGCTTGTCGAACTCACTCACTTCATGTCCTCTCATGTCCAGCATTTGTTTGAAAAAAGAGCAGAGATGAGTACGAAGAGGTTCTGCAGTTACACATCCCCGACATCCTCCTGGTGTTGAAATGTATTTATACATTGCTGCTGCCAACATCTCAGCAATAACCATGTTAAATGGAGGAGGATTAGAGATCCATAATCTTGTAAATTTTAAGCTTTCAAAGTGATAATCCAACTCGTCCTTGGCTGATTCCGAGCCTTGAGCTGCTTTCCAGCCGATTTCTTCCAAGTCAATTTCTCGCGTTAATTTTTTCACGCGGGGATCTTGCTTAACCTGGCCACTCAGCTCAAAGTTAATTTGCTCAGCTTCTTTTAAAATCTTGCTAATATTGGGGTTGCTCAGACCTATAAATCTGCTGAGTCTATCAATAAATTTCAATCCAGCCGGGTCCAGATCATTCTTTTTTTCAAACTCCTCCAAAAGCTTTTGCTTTTTCTTTCTTTCAACTTCCATAACTTCAATCTCATGAAACTTTTCGTTTCTAATCCTGTTCATTCCATGATGCCCAATCTTAAATATCACCTCAAAATATTTTTTCGCCAAGTCAACCTCCATTCTTTCCATGTAGAAGTTATACAGAGCTCGTGCAGCTTTCATGTTCCCTCCATTTGTGGATAATCTCCAGCTTTTTTCTGCCATTTCATCACACTTTGGCAACCCCTCCCCTTTCTCATAAAGAATCCCAAGCTGATACTGTCCTTCAGGATGCCCGGCTTCTGCAGATTTGTAAAATTGGTAGGCTGCCTCCCACTCATTTCTTTCCACACCTTCGCCCTTTTTGTATTGGAAACCTTTCCTAACATTTTCACTGCCAGTGCCTTCTGGAAATGTCTCGTTTGCTTCAAGATCAACGGCTTCCTCCTCCTCCTGACCCAAACCTTGACCGACAAAGCTTCCCGAATTAGCCTCCATTATAGCCAATCTCACGACTGGGGACTAATTAAAATATACAAAATGAAAAACATTTTATTGCCAACAATAATTTCATAACCTTCAGGAATCAATTACTAAATGAAACAGTTTCCAAGTATCAGTAAAATTGTAACTTAAACTGTATTCTGCTTACCAATAGCTCTGCTTCGAATTATTTGCCAAAAAATATACAAGTTAATGAAATAGCTAGCAATTTTATCAACAAGACTATCTAATTGAGACTAAGAACACTTTTACTTTACACGGATGCTCTAATTTAATAATGAAATAAACTACGACGAAGGCAGAATCATTAGAGCACTTTGACACGTTTCAAATATTCTTTGCCTTCTAAGAAACCTCTGCTTGTCTTCATTTTCTGTTGCATAGATATTTACGTGTATGAGGTAGGCGATGAGTTAGCTAATCCTTTTCTGAGAAATGGGTTGTTTCAAGCAACCTTCTTAAAGCATGAGACAATGGCAAACCTAAATAAAGTCCTATTTATTCAAGCTTCATGGCTGCAGCATTGCTGTAACCACCAGAAAATAATGAAAGAAAAATGCTTTACCCAATACGTCTTTTTTTACAGAGAATACTATTTTAAATATTTACTATTCTCTTCTTAAAAATATTCCATTACAGTAAACCATTTTGTTTTCCTGCAAGAAGTATTCCATTCCTTTTCTATTGACTCGTTTCATTCTCCACATGTACAAAATGTATTTTTTAAGGAATGTAAAATATTGCTTGGTTCCTTGACTTTGCCTCTATAAAATTTAATCCGGTTCGTCTCTTAAATTCTAATGGTTTTACACAACAAATAGAACTTTTATGTCTGGATTTATGACCCCGACTGACCTTCCGACATTCGTTGCTTATTCATATCCAATTTAGAAATAAAGTAGAAGTAAGCAGCAAAGTCAATTCTGCAGCTGGATAAATTTTTACGCAGAATAGAATTCAGTGTGAGAAGTCATCATCTTTTATTTCTTTAGACATGCGTTAGTAAGAAGAAAAATGCATTTAATTACTTTTGATTTTTTGGCTTGAATTTTTGGGCTGTGCTTAAAAAGCTAAATCATACGGGAAAATGAGGATGCATTTATTCTCTTGATTATTGACATCTCTTTGACAGCCAGACCATTAACCTCTCACTTTACTCCAGATGCAATTATTTTCTTTATTCGCCTGGTCCAGTAATAATTCATCCTGAGATAAATTAGCAAAGGAAATAATATTATTTAACATCATTTAAGCTTTTATCTGATAAAGTTATAATTTTGATGGCTTAGCGCGAAAAAGATGATTAGTTCTATCAGTTTAATTTCTCGAGGTCATAATAATTTAAGCCGTTTATCTCTTACTTGGAATTGTTGCTGCTTATTTCAGTAAGGATGGCTTTCTCAGCAAACAGATAAAATAGAATCATAACCCATCTTGACCGCAAGCTCAATCCATATCAAAAAGTTGCAAAGTGTTTCCCAAAATGAAATTTTCGCAATTTTTATCTTTCTTTTTTGAACGTTCCGTTGCCAACATTTCTAAAGAAGCGGAATGTGAAGTTCTCAAGCCCAGACCAAAAGCTAACTCAAGTCCTGAATATAAAGGACTTGGGAAGGAACTCGATGACATCTTATTTGAAGGGAGTAAACAACTGGGCTTAAAAAGCCACCGTAAAGACGCCATCCTCATCCTCGGAAACAGGGGCTCTGGAAAGACAACCGTTTCACTAACAATCTACGGGGATTTGGAAACTCTTCATGCAAAAAAGACGAAAAGTGGTAATATTGTTATTATCGACGATGGAGAAAAAATCAACCTCCCATCAACCAAATCAAGTACACTCATACCCGAATATAATGCTAGTTCGGAGACGCATTCGGCTTTCTATGATTGGCCTGGATTTGACGATAGTCGTGGTCCTGCAGAAGAAATTGCTGTTTTGTACTTTGCCAAATCAGTTTTGGACAAAGTGGAGCATGCAAAATTTCTATTTACTATTCCATACAACTCTGTAAAGGGTGGGGATAGAAACGACTTTGATTTGTTGGCAAAAAATGCTGCTATTTTAGTCCAAGATATGTCAAAGTTTACAAAGTCGATTGGCTTGATCGTGACCAAAGTGCCTAATGTTGATCAAGATGGAAAGGAAATAAAAAACGATGAGCTGATTTCTAAATTTAAAGAGTTTTTTAAGAGTTATGTTAACTTTCTGAGATTTAAAATTAGAAAAGTTGCAAGAATAGCGAGCAAAGATTTTATTCGGAGGCTTCAAAGGCAGCTAACATTTGCGGAGATTGTTTCAGCAGAAGACGACTACGGGAATTTAAAAAAGCTTAGAATAATAAAGGATCCTCCCAAATGTGGCCCTTTCAGTGAGATCCCGACACAAGTCCGACTTCGCATTAGACTTACCACCTTCTACAGTAACTTAATGTATGCCAGTGTAAGCTCTTCAGACTTTGAGTTCGCGTTGAAAGACTCGAATAAAGTGAGATTGAATGAATTAGTGTTACCAACCATGCGCCAATTTAATAATGAGAGAAGCAGACAAGCCGTTGTATACTTAAATTGGCTATATTTCACCCACTTTAATTCAAGCATGAATGGAAACGATGATGAAATAATTCGCGCTGTAACTGCTCTTGAGAATCATAAAATCCAAGTCAGTTCTCTTCTTAATGGCGAGTCTTTTAATCAACTGACATTGAGCAAAAAAAACTCTGCTGTTTACCATTCTGTTAGGAACAAAATGCTCCCTGCTTATCTAAAAGAAGTGGAAAAGAGGGAGGAGTGGATAAACTTTTTTGAAAAATTCATCCACTTGAATATTTCGCGGAAGGAGGACAACACCATTTATTTCAATTTTCTTACGCAGCTCACTAATAATTTTGAAGGAGCAAAGAAGCAAATAACTCAAATTCATCTGCCCCGAATTATCTCATCTTTCGAGATTGATGTAAAAAATACTTTGGAATATGCCGGAGAAATGTGCATAAAAAGTTATGTAGACCAATTCCGCACTTTTCCTAACGAATCTTACGAAGGCATCAAAAGAGGAATTGAATGGATGGAAAACTATCAGCTCAACACTAACGCGTCGGCATCCCAAGAATTGGAAAGGCTTTTGAAATATTTAACACAAAATTGTTCAAACGTCACAGCAAAGGACGTACGCTACATGTTCGCTTTGAGACAAGCCGAAAAATATGAAAATGTTACTATGGACTACAGAAAACTTGCTGGACTCCCACGCAATTCTGAATCTCTGTTAAAAAGTGGAATTAAATTTGTCATCCAGAAATTCCAAAGTGCAATAAAAATCCTGGGCTCTCATTTGGATGATCAGGGTACCCCAGAGCTCGGAATTCCGGGGTGGATTGAAACCGATCCTAGAAATAGCTTGGATTTGGATGACGAGGATGGCACGCCAACAGCCGACCTGGAAACTTCATTGGAAAGTGAGGAAAAAGGCAATTTAAATTACGCACTTGATACTGGACATTCTTTTAATGAAGTTGATTGAAAGAAGGAATGAAAAATGTTATTGATTTTTATTTGTATGCTAAAAAAGGATAATTTTTTTTTATAAAATAAAGACTGTTATGAATCATCTGATGAACTAAACCGGAAGCGTGTCTTGCGCTGAGTAATTCATTAAAGTCAAACCACAGCTTATGTAATATTGATAATGCTTCCAAGAAATGAATGACACGTTAAGTCGTATTGCATAATTTAGCTTAGCGACTATAAAAAGTATATTAAGATATGATCACACTTCTCTGTCCATTTCCAAGCAAATTCCATTAGGGGCAGAAGAAGCTGGGCATCATGAAGACTTCTCTTTATTTTTTGCTGACAATTCTTTCATGTCTTAACAACAATTGCAATGGTTCCTTACCAATTGACATGAGAGATCAATCAGAAGAAGTTTTAGCAAGGACTAAGCGGAGCCTCATTGTGGGAAGTAATCACTTTCAATTAATCAAAAATTCATTAAATCAACTTTTTTTAAAAACTTTTTCCAGAAGGTTATGAAATATCTCCAGAATCCAACGCAATCTACTCTTTCCACGATGACCAAGTTGAGTTCAAGTGCATTTCGAGAAACGGGCAAACAATTAAATTTGTTATTGACGACAATTCTGATGATTTGAAAGTTGTTAATAAAATAAGAAATGACACGGCCCATGTCGCGTTAGTATCATTCCCAAATATTATGGAGGAGTATGGCTTACATAGTTACCGGACTAATGCTAGCTGTATTGTTATAGAAGATGGGAATGAAATTATTTTGAAGGAGTGGAATCTTGGCTTCCAATGTACTTAGTTTAAATAGTTATTTAAATGATATAATTTCTGAATTTCACGCTTTAATTTCAGTATCAACCGACCTCGGACTTTTCCTTCCTGAAAGCATTCTTCCGGTTAATGAAACAAAAGAGATTAAATGCTGGTCGTATCATATTCCTGTAAAGAGCATTCATACGGCGCAATGCTATCGATGTATTTCATGCCAGGCTGAACGGCGATGCTTGTCTAAAATAAATTGTGTTCCAAACCAGATTCAGTATTCAAACTCGACCTTTCAAACTGACCAATTATATTATCAGGCGTCTCTTCCCTACTCTAATATGAATTCAAATGGATTGGTTAAATGCACAAGTAAAAGCGGCTTGGCAAAGATTTGGGAATATTTTGTCGCTTTGGACTCTAAAATTTGTAATTAACTATTTAAGTACTTAACAAATGTTTTAGAAAATGTTCGGAAGAGACTATTAATTTTAGACACGAACTGGAAGGATGTCCCAATAAATGGGCTTATCAGAATGAAAGATATGCCTCAGATCCTTTATGGAAGCTCAAGAAACAAGTTCAAATGTAAAGCAATAAGGTATTTATTCCGTGACGAGTTAGAGTTCCAAATTGAGTTTAAAAATGGTTCTCGGCAAGTTCTAGCAGGTATTGTCTGTCACATTTTTTTTCATTTTAAAGTTTATCAAAATGTCAAAATCAAAATATAATTTGCTCAGAACCAAACACATTTGCGAAAATCACATATTCACGAGAAGCAACTTCATCAATGTCCGGTGAAATACGTGGAACACTTGATATTTATCTTTCTCAAGACTCGATTGCCGTGCATTGTAGCGCCATTTGGTGGAATAGTACGGAGAAAGTTCTGACTTCCAAGACATTTGAGACGAGATGTAAATCAATCTAAACAAATTAAATTTTCAGGCAAATTTCAAAAGACATTAACCCTACAATTATTTTGCTTTCAGTTCTCATTCATCCTGCGATTGAAAATAATGAAACCACTTCCGTTTCCTTTTACGAGAATGACTCAAATAAGAAGCTAGAATGTAGAGGAAGTGGCAAGCCTAAAGTTACATATCAGTGGCTTTTCAGGGCTAATGAGGAAACTGAGGTAAAATATTAAAACACGTTGGTTCTGTTCATCAAAAAATATTTTTTATGAAATTTTAAATTTAAGTTTCAAAACGTTTCTGATATCAAAATAATTGAATGGGAAGGAGAAAGCTATTTGGAAATTCCGGAAGCGAGCAAAAACTATGAGGGAGAATACAAATGTGTTGCAATAAATGATATGGGGAAAGATGAGAAAATATTTAGACTGGAAATAAAAGGTTGCTCAATTTATTGATTAAGTTAAAGCCGAGTAGTTAAATATGCTTTAAATATGTAGATAGGCCACCCGTATCAAGAGTAGCAGTTATCATTATTGTTACAATCACCATCTTAGTTTTTGCCGTTCTAGTCATTGCAATTTTGGCTTTATTCAGAAAATACAAGAATGCAAAGGTAAAACATTTCCCGTAAGCATTTGCTAAAGATATGATAAGTGAAAATTATTTTGTTTCCAGAGCCAGATCCGTGATTTAAGTGAGGACGAAGCCAAAGACTTTTTCGAAGGAAGGCCAGAGCTATTGGCCGATGATTATGTTCCGTCTACAAGTTTGGTTGATTTGCTTCCATACGATAAGGATGTGTATGAAATAGATTTGGATGACATTGACTTTGGTAAATTTATGGCATTTTTTCTGGCAATGGTCAGACATTTTTTCTATTAAATGAATAATTTCATTCAAAGGTCAAGACCGTAATGCCCACCTTGGCTCTGGACAATTCTCTTATGTGATGCGAGCTTTCATCACATCACAAGCCAGGAAGGTAGCGGTTAAGATTACAAAGCCAATGATTGATGCGCATTTGTTCAAGTCACTTCTATCAGAAGTTAAAATAATGGCTTATGCAGGGAAGCACGAAAATGTTGTCGCGTTGGTTGGGGTTTGCACAGCGAATATAAGAAAAAGTAGGTAACAAATGATATTGTCGCATTTGCAAGTATTTATAAATAACGTAAAAATTTCTCTAGGATCCATCTATATCGCTACTGATATTTGTGAGCTTGGCTGTTTAGAGAATTTTCTCTATAATTCGCGAGATTCTTTTATGAATTTAATTGATGATGATCAGGACATTAACATATCATTATTGAGCGACTCGGGATCCAATTCAATTTCTACTATAGACTTGATAAGCTTTGCGGCTCAGATTGCTAGTGGGATGGATTACTTGGCGGAGAAAGCGGTAAATGTCATTTTAATTTTTAATTGGGGTGATATTTTCTAATTTTGTAACCGCAGATAGTCCACGCTGATCTTGCCGCTCGTAATGTTCTTTTGACGGATGAAAAAATAGCAAAAATTTGCGACTTTGGGTTATCGAGGAAGCTGTACACGGATAACTATGTGAAAATGACGAACGTATGAATGAAATAATTTTTATGGCTGATTCTAAGAATTACATTTTTTTAAATCCCACTTCCCCCACTTTTTAAGGCCCCACTTCCTTGGCGAATGGATGACCCCAGAATCTCACTCTGCCAGAGCCTTCTCAACTGCTTCGGACGTTTGGAGTTATGGCGTAACATTATTCGAAGTGTTTACGCTTGGAGACAAGCCCTTTCCGAATGAGGAATATAATATCGATTTCATTTCGAGATTGAACGGCGGCATGAAGCTGGGAAGACCAGAACTTAGTACTCCAAAAATGTAGGTGGAAATAATTAATTTGCAGATATTTACCTGTGATATAAAATTTGAATGACTTTTCTAGATACAGAAAAATGATGGAATGTTGGCAAAAGGAACCAATGCTAAGACCGGCTTTTTCAGACTTGCATTTATTCTTCAATCAACTCCTATTTCAGTATAGGTCAGTGCCAGATGATACAAGTTATATTTCACTTGAATAAATAATTTAATTGTTTAAGCATAAGTACAAAGTTATTCATTTTGCAATGCAAATAATTCGAATAGAATATTTTGCCTTGTAGATTTTTGACTATTTATTTAGACATTTTTACGAATAAATACTATGTAATGACAATTTTATATTAATTGATCCTTCAACTGAGCAAAAGTAGGTCTTGCATTTGGATCAGTAAACCAACAGCTCTGCATAACCTTCTGCATATTATTCGGATTGAATTTTGTAGCCCCAAGTCGAAGTCCATTTTCTAAAAAGGCTGCAAAATTCGGATTCCACTGAAGCCACGGAAGAGGTTCTGCTCCTTTTTTAGTATACATTTGGTAATTTTGAAGACGTCGTGAGAGTCCAAAGTCAGATATCTTTGCGGTTTTTGATGAGCTGAGGAGAACATTTCTCGTAGCAAGATCCATATGAACAATCTGAAAGCATCCAAATATTATCCTGTCAACCACATCCGTTTAATAATACCAAAAAAATACCCTATTTGTTGCTATAAATTCCATTCCATTTGCAATCTCATAAGCCCATCGCATAATATCAGAGTTGAGCTTTTTCTCATTTTCTAAAACGCTCATTTCAATCCCCTCATCAGCTTCTTTTCTGATCCTCTTGGCTTCCTCTCCCCACTTTCTTAAATAACTTTCCATTGAACCCAACTCACAAAATTCTAGAAAGACAAAGAGCACATTCCTCTTAAATTCCTTTGTATACGCCCCAATCAGCCCAACAATATTTTCATGTTTGCCCAGGCATCCCAGAACCTTAACTTCACTCAGCAGACCCTTCAAAGCGGTTCGAGGACAGTTCCTCTTTGCCATCTTCACTGCCACCTCCACCTCTTTTCCATCCTTTATCACACTTCCTTTACAAACCTTTCCAAACAGACCAGAACCAAGTACTTCCTCTTCATTTATTTTAAACGAATTTCTTTCCATTTTAAAACCACAAGTATCATCATCTTCCCCAGTTGCTTCGAAAATTTCATCCAACTGCTCCTTTGTCAAGTACATCAGCCTTCTTTTCCTTGCAAAATAAATCGTCGCCATCAAAACAATAATGATTATTGCTATTCCCAGGCAAGCGACAGCTATTATCAGAACCTTTTTACTCGATATTTCTATACCTTCTTGAATCAACTTGGCTATACGAAAGGCAACTGCAAATTAAAATTTTACACATTATTTCATCTACTTTCGTATCATTAATTTTTTACTTACTTTCTTGCTTGCTCTCTATCTTATCTGGACTTGTCATCTTCCACCATCCAAAGTTACCCGACTTTCTTTTAGTAAAAGGGTGCTCAAAAGCTGTGTGAAATATCAATTTTGTTTGTGTATCTTTCGCCCACACATTCAGCCCCTTCCAAAACACCAAATTATTTACATAATCTTCTTCTTTCGTAGTCTCCCAACCAGTAAGGAACATAACTTCTATCTGCTTTCCCCAATTAAGCCCATTCACCGTCCTTTTACAAGCTTCAAATCTTGCCTTCATTCGTGGCAAAATGTCTCTAATATTTGTCAAAGTTTTTGCCTGCACTCCTCCGAACACAAGTAATCTAAAAGGCAATTTCTCAAGCTTACCAAGAAATTCCAGATTGCACTGAGACATCTCGAGTAAAAGTCCCCACATGTACTTTTTGGCTAAACTTTTATTAGCAATTTTTGCAGAAATTCCCTCAATAGTATCTAACCACCCAGGTCCAAAGCTGTTCTTTGGGTCAATCAAAAGCTGACTCACAATCCCCTGAGATATCCTATTTAAATGCTCGCTTAAAGCCAATATTGCTTCAATATTGACAGAACCAATCAACATCATCAATTTTAATGGCTTGTCTTCCTTCCTAAATTTTTTCTCATTCAACTCCGCTATTCTTATAGGATACTCCTTATTTTTTATTTCTCCTGAGGATAGCAAAATTTGTGAAAACTTTGTCCCTATCAGCTCAACACTAGATTCTAAGTGAAAACTAGCCAATTTATTTTCCTCTAACACACTCTGCCAGTAAGATATATCAAATGTTACACCTACAAAGTCTCTGTGAAAATTAACTGCTTTCTTAAGCCACGTTAGATTAACATTTTCAAACACATTTTCAAAAGGCCTGTCGTCAAGACATAGCTTGTTCTCAAAACGGAAGTCGGATGCATTCCTATATGATCCATCAGGTATGAGACGCCACCACCCACTATTTCTACGTTGTACGAGTGACGCCGTCGGAATATCAAAAGCCCCATGTATAAAAACAGAAACGTTGTTAGCTTCAGCGAAACCATTTATTTCTCTCCAGAACCGAATAAATTCCTTATAGTTTGTAGATCCTTTGGGAGTCGTATCGGTTATAATTGAACTCAGCCCAAAATCATAATTGGGATAGTACATTCGTAAATAGCTTATACAAATGTCGATAAAGTTTAAATGACTTTTAATTGTGTTGTTTCCGTCTAGAGGTTCCAAGATGACAGATGAAAGGAAAAGAGATTCAACCCTACTCTTATTTTCAAACTGCCTGAATAAGTAACTTAGAATCTAGTGTTGAGCTGATAGGGACAAAGTTTTCACAAATTTTGCTATCCTCAGGAGAAATAAAAAATAAGGAGGTTCCAAGATGACAGATGAAAGGAAAAGAGATTCAACCCTACTCTTATTTTCAAACTGCCTGAATAAGTTATCAAAAAGTAGTTGAGAATCCCTCCCCTTGTAGACATGAGTTAGGAAGCTGTGCATACTTAAATCTACTCCCGTTATAAAATTATTCTCACCAAGTCCAATAACCTTGTCAAGAAAGGCGAGAAAAACATGAAGCTTATTAATACTGTTGGTATTGATAACATTCAGGCTTATTATTACTCGTTCAATTGTTTTAGGGAAAATATGTTTAGTGATATTAATCATATTTGATAGATATCCTATTTGGATTTGAAGGACTTGATAATCAGAGAAGAGTGGAAGATACAGGGAAACTCTAAGCGGTTTATTTCCGGTATTTCCTGCTTCCTTATTATATCGTGCAACCAAAACTGGGGTAATATTGATCGTTTCTTGATTCGGATCAAACTCTTCTATATCGTTTTGTAGTGGCACGTATGGCGACTTATAGTGAATAGCAATGTGTGCAAATTTGCTATGAACTTTTTGGAGAAGGGCTGACACTTCCGAGTCTTCTAGTGGTTCGGTTAAATCGTATTGGACGCGAGGGTCGAAGAACACACCGAAGCGTTCGTCAAATTTAATATCTTGGAGCGCACACTCACGTTTGGCTAGACATTTGACAATTACAAACAGGATACAAAATCCAATCCAGGCTCTGCGCGAGCTCATCTTTGAATTGTTTAAATTAAATGAGATATTATTTCCAACTTGATTGTATTGTGGATGAGGACAGACAGGAGTGGCCTTTCATCCAACAAAAAGCTTTCATAATTAAATTGCAGTCATTATTTCTTATCTTGGGCGTCCTAAAAGATAACGCGCTCAAATTGCTCAAATGAATTACATCCGGTAGCTTGACCACAAAGATACTTCATCTATTCTAGGCCAACAGAGTTTTTCACATGTCATTAAAAACGTCCAACCTCATCCGTTGAAATGCAGATAAATTTGCAAATAAATGCGAACAAAAAAAACGATTCCAATGCCACACTCAGATTTTAGAAGTTTTATTGTCATGTCAACTGCTGTTGAATTCATTTAATATGATCTTCAAGTTTTTATTACTATTCTTTGCGACTACGCTATTCTCACTCGGAATACAATTGGCATTTGGAAAAAATGCCAATTTTATTTGCCCCAACTCGAATCACTCGCGACCTGATATTATATTCGACCGGGATCATTTTGGGGTTGGATTTATTCCCCAAGTCTCGTTTGATCACTACGTTAATTACAACCTAAGAGAAGATGATGTGGACATCCTTCTTCGCAAAGTGTATACCAAGTTTGACAACATTATTGTCACATATTTCCCTTCTTTTCGACGTGATGAAGGTTAGGAATTTAAATAATAGAAAGGGGGTTAAATTGAAAGTTAATATTTTTTTGGAACTCTAGATAGCAACGAGTATGCCGCTCTCAACAACTATATTCCTGTAATAGCAGCGCAATTTAATGCAAACCTTAAACCTGAAAGTAACCCAATTCGACTTACATTTTCCATATTCATGAGCGCAATAATTAATGAGGGTCAGAGAGTTTTAATTTATCTCCAAAGCATTTTAGGAATAGTTGAAAAAATACATTTGGAAACTGTCGAGCGAATTTTAGTGCATTTTGATAATTCAGACGTGCTATCATTAAATATGTTTGTAATGTTTGACTCTTATCTCGACTACGTTTTAAATGATACTAGGAATTATGAGAGAGGAGTTATTTTTGATTTTCAAATTTGTGCCAGTTATCCATTTCAGAACGGGAGTGAATCAATACTTCAAAAACTGTTGGCGTATAGTAGAGTTGACATTATTTATTTCTATATAGATGCTATGCATGACACGTTTGGAGTGATGACTTTTTCGCATTTAAAAATCTTAAAATCGTGTAGTATGCAATTGAAAGAGGATTATCCAGGGTTAAAAGTGGGAATATTGTCATCATTTCCGGATGCGAATCAAGACGGGAGTGCAAACTACACTAATTTTGTTAATTTCTGGGGAATGATGAATAGCTGGGCAAGGGAAGAGAATATTTCGGTCTTTTTTAATCGGGCGTTTGATATCCCCTTTGCTCGGACGCCGACGACGGGATGGTGGCGTTTAATTCCCGGGAGTTATAGAAATGCTTCGGACTTTAGATTTGAGGACAAGCTCTGCCTTCAAGATAGGCCGAGGTCGGATGGGAATGAATTTAAGACTACAAATGCGACATGGCTTAAGAATTTAAAGTTTAGCAGAGAATTGGGAGTAACTCTTGACATGGATATGTTTAGAGTGGCTTTTATGAAAGGAAATATTACATTCAAATTTGAAGATTTTTTGTTAAAGATACAGGAAAGGTTTTCTAAAGTAGCAATAACTATGATTGATACTCCTTTTATTCCACATCTTGAGAGGGTAGCAGAGCTTAGTAAAAATGGAAACTTTTCGAGCACGGTGACGGTTCTTTTCAAACATGTCAATCTCAACTTGCTGATTGAAACGTGTGAAAAAATGAATAAAATCTCTCCTGGAATTGTAAAAACGGTAATATTTTCTCCCCTGGCTCGCTACATGGATCAGATTTATAATGCTATTGGGCACGTTTGGGATTACAAAAATGAGACGGAAGGTTCAGAAAGGTATTCGTGGGGAGTTTTATTAGATCTGAGGCAGTGTATGCCAAATTCGTTATGGTCTATTAAAAGAGAATCGGGGGCTTGGGACGTTTTAATTTTTTCAACTTTGTGGCTTGACTCAAACTGGTTTAAGTTGATAGGGATTGAGATGGAGATAAATAGTATTTTGGCTTGGTTTGAGGTTTGCAAAAGGAGAGTGAAAGAATTTGAAGGGATGGAAAAAACAGAGGTAGTTTTAATGACTGGGTGGGCAGCGAGGGAAGAGAAGGACTATCTTAATTTGATAAGATTTTGGGAGGCGGTGAATAACTGGGCGATTAAAACCAATACAAAGGTTTTCATGTATGAAGCAATTGATAATCTGATACTGGTACCGGATGAAATTACATTGCCTTCCCACTATGGATGGTGGAAGCTGACTAGTCCAGATAAAATTGAAAGCAAGCAAGAAAGTATGTTTTAGGCTCTTTGTAAATACTTTTATAGTGCTAATTCTAATTTGAATAATTTGATTCCACAGTTGCGCTTCGTATGGCGGAAGAAAGTCAACAGGTCCCGGAACCCCCGAGCAAAACGGTTGAGTTGACTGGTGTCGTATTCTTAATATTAGGGCTTTTACTAGGAATTTTCATTTTGATTGCTTATTTTGCGAGAAAAAGGAAACTTAGATATTTGACGAAGGATGATTTAGAAACTTTTTTCAATGGAACTGGAAACAAAAAAGATAGTGAGACGGAGATGGGGTATAATCGCAGTTACTTTGAAATGGGAAAGGAATCTTTTAAAATTGATCGGAAGGCTACACTCGGGTCTGGTGCGTTTGGAAAGGTTTGTAAAGGAAGTGTGTTAATAGATGGGATCAGGATGGATGTGGCAGTAAAGATGACCAAGAGGATCTGTACTCAAACCTCGCTGAAGGGTCTGCTTAGCGAAATCAAAGTTTTAAGCTATGTGGGGAAACATGAAAACGTTGTGAAACTGATTGGGGCGTACACCGCAGAATTGAAGAGAAGTGTGCTCTTTGTCTTTCTGGAATTTTGTGAGTTGGGTTCGTTGGAAAGCTACTTGAGGGAGTGGGATTTAAAGGAGAAGAAGAGGAACAGAAGTAAGGAGGTTGACCAGGGTATCGAAATGAGTGATTTGAAAAATGATGAGAAGAATGAAAAACTAAAACTGGATATGACTCAATGGGCTTACGATATTGCGAATGGAATGGAATTTATAGCTAGGAAAAATGTAAATTATTTGAATTATTTTTAAGCAGAAGTGGTTAATAGCAATGCTTTTACTTGCAGGTTGTCCACATGGATCTTGCTACGAGGAATGTCCTCTTAAGCTCATCAAAAACCGCAAAAATATCTGATTTTGGACTCTCTCGACGTCTGGACAATTATCAAATGTATATTAAAAATGGAGCAGAGCCTCTCCCGTGGAGATGGATGTCTCCAGAATCTCTGAAACGAGCAGAATTCACAGAGAAATCGGATGTGTGGGCTTTCGGCGTTACTTTATGGGAGATCTGTTCACTTGCAGAGATTCCTTATCCTGGCCTTGAATGGGATCCAAATTTTGCAACCTTTTTGGAAAATGGTATTCGTCTTGGGACAACAAAGTTTAATCCGAATGACATGCAGAAAGTGATGCAGTGCTGTTGGGCTACCGACCCGGATGATAGGCCTACTTTTTCCGAATTAAAGATTGAGTTGAAATCAAAAGTTGATGTTAACAAAAAGAAAAATGATAATATAAGTACCCGGATGCCTATTTATGATGTGCTCCAGTAAAAATAATACACTAATAATGTTTAATCTTTTCAAGTCTTTTTCAAGTCTTAATTTTATTTATTCTAAAAAATATTATATTGACAACTTAAAATTGTTCAGAAAATATTTCATATATTTAGATGAATTAAATTGTAAAATTATAAATGCACTCGTAAACAAATCCAATTAAATCCCTAAAATTTCTCCGTCCTCAGCCTTCGTCACTTGGCCTATCTTTTCATTCACAAAATGACTGTTTTTTCTTTTTCCCATATAAACTCCTTCGATATGTCTTTTGAGTGTAGCTTTACTAGCAAAAGTGTCATCACAAAGCATACACTTGGACCTTAAAGCTCCATCGTTTTGATGGCTCTTAATATGTGTAAAATAATAATTGATGCTAAAAACTTTTTCACAAGTGGGGCACTTCCTTTTCGCTTTAGAACTCCCCTTTGGATGGTCATGAACTTTGCGTGTGTGATTATACAAGTGAGTATGTGTGGCGAACATTTTCTTACAAGATGTGCAAGAATATTTTTTCTCTACGTCATGAACTCTTTTTACGTGAGCCTCCAATTTCTTCTTGTTAGTAAATGGGATTCCGCACCCTTTTCTGTCACACTTCAAAATAAGCTTGTGGCTTTTCAAGTGGCCTTCCAAGTCATCTTTGTTGGTGGCGGGGTATGCGCATGTTCCACAAATCAAGCTTATTCCTTCACCCTCCTCTGTCTTCACCTTTTTGGCTAGTTCCCCCAAAATT